>CM021101.1:817221219-817426953 GCA_007115665.2 Sequoiadendron giganteum
CCTCTCTACATTTCTCTATCTCCCCTCCCTCTCCTTTTATCTCTATATATCTCTATCTACTCTCTATATCACCTCTCTCCCTCTCTCTCCCCTCTCTCTCTCTCTTTGATTTCCTCTACTCTTTCCCTCTCTACTCTCTATCTCACCATTCTCTCTGTCTCTCCTTCCCTCTCTAGTTCTCTCTATCTCACCTCTCTCTCCTTCCCTCCCTCCCTCTCTAATTTTCTCTATCTCACCCTCTCTCTCCTTTGCTTTCTTCTTCTCTCTATATCACCTCTCTCTCTTCCTTTCACCCACCTTTGCTCTCTACTTCTCGCTATCTAACTTATCCCTCTATACCTCTTTCTCTCTCCCCACTCCTTCCCTCTCAATCTCTCCACCTTCCTCCTTACCTCTCTACTTCTCTCTCCATCACACATATCTATCACCTATCTCACTTCTCCCTCTCCCTTCCATCTCTACTCTATTTCTCTCTCCCTACCTATACCTCCTCTCTCTTATCTCTCTCACCTCTCTCTCTCCCTCCCTCTATCCTTCCCTCTATACTTCTCTTTATCTCTCCCTCCCTCTTCACCTAGACCCCTTTATTTTTGTCTCACCCCTCTCTCCATCCCTATCCCTCCCTCTATCTCTCCTTTCATATCTACTTCTCTCTACCTAGTTGTCCCTCTATACCTATTTCTCTCTCCCTCCTTGCCTCCTCTCTCTCAATATCTCCACCTTCTTTCCCTATATCACCTCTCTCTATATCTCTTCTCCTTCTCTACTCTCTCTATCTCTCCCTCCCCCTCTTTCTATCTCTTCTCTCTCCCTCTCCCTCTATCTATCTCTCATCGCCCTCTCTCTACCTATCTTTCTCTCTCCTTCTATTTATCTCAACTATCCATCTTTACCTATCCCTCCCTCCTCTCTCTCTTCCACAAAAATTCACTCGACATCTCTCTATCTAACCTACCCCTACATACCTCTGTCTCTCTCCCTCTCTCTTTCCCTCTCTCAATCTCTCTACCTTCCTCCTTACATCTCTACTTATCTTTATCACTTCTCTCTCTCCCCCTTCCCTCTTTAATTTATTTCTCTCTATCTCACCTCGCTCTCCCTAAATATCCCTCCCTCCCTCCTCTCTCTATATCACCTCTCTCTCCCTCTCTCCCTACCTCTTCTTCCCTCTCTCCCCCCCTCTCCACTCTTTATCTCCCCCTCCCTCTCCTTACCTACCTCTCCATCCATCTCTCCTTACCTCTCTACTTCTCTATATCTCCCCTCCCTCTCTCTACCTACCTCTATCTCTCTCTCCATACCTACCTCTCCCTCCATATCTCCTTCCCTCTCTACTTCTATCTACCTACCTATCCCTCTATACCTCATTCTCTCTCTCTCAATCTCTCCACCTTCCTTCTCTCTCTACCTTCTCCCTCCCTACCCCTCTCTCCTTCCCTCTCTACCTTGTCTCTATCATAGATCTCTCTACCTACATATCTATCCCTCCCTCATCTTTCTATCTCCCATCTCCCTATCTCTCCCCTCTCCCTCTCTACCTACCCCTTCTCTCTCCTCTCCCCTATCTCTCACTCACTCTCTCAAGTCTCTCCCTCTCTTAGGTCTCTCTCTCTCACTCCCGCTATCTCTCTCCCCTCTACCCTTAACCCTAAACCCTTAACCCTTAACCCTTAAACCCTAAACACTTAAAACCCTCTACCCTCTATCATCAACCATATACCCTCTCTCAAGTCTATCTCTCACTCACTCAATCCTATGTCTCTCCACTCTACCCTTAGCCCTCTACCCTTAACCCTTAAACCCTATACCCTCTATCCCTCTCCCACTCCCTCCCTCTCTCTCTTTCGAGACTCTCCCTCCTACCCCCTCTCCCTCTCTCAGGTATCTCTCTCCCCTCGAAACCCTTAAACCCCAAACCCTTAAACTCTAAACCATTAAACCCTCTACCCTATATCTCTCTCCCACTCTCTTCTTCCCTCCCTCCCTCTCTCTCATGTCTCTCCATCCTACCCCCTCTCCCTCAAGTATCTCTCACTCACTCACTCCTATCTCTCCCCTCTACCCTTAACCCTCTACCTCTCGCCAACTCCCCCCCTCTCTCTCACTGAATCCCCCTATCTCTCTCCCCTCTACCCTTAACCCTAAACCCTAAAACCATAACCCTTAAACCCTCTACCCTCTACCCTCTCTCTCTATCAAGTCTCTCCCTCCTACCCTCCTCTCCCAAGTCTCTCTCTCTCTCTCTCAGTCACTCCCTCTATCTCTCTCCCCTCTACCCTTAACCCTAAACCCTAAAACCTTAACCCCTTACCCTCTACCCTCTACCCTTAACCATCAACCCTCTCTCTCTCTCTCAAACCTCTCTCTCCTTCCCCCTCTCCCTCTATTAGGTCTCTCTCTCAGCCAATCCCTCTATCTCTCTCCCTTCTACCCTTAAACCTAAACCCTAAACCCTTAACCCTTAAACCCTTAAACCCTCTACTCTCTACCCTTAACCCTCCCTCCCTCTATCTCTCTCCCACTCCCTCCCTCTCTTTCTCTCTCAAGTCTCTCCCTTTCTTAGGTCTCTCTCTCTCTCTCTCACTCACTCACTCCCTCTATATCTCCCCCCTCTACCCTTAGCCCTTAAACTAGTAGGAGAGGGGGACCAACCATTGCAAGACCCCAGGTCACGAAAGGCCAAGAGTAGAAAGGATACCATAACTTACCTCAGTTTGAAGGACAGTTAGATAGGAGGGGTGAGAATGATGAATACTATGTGTCCTTTGATCACTCTGCAATCTCAAGAGCTGAAGGGAGAGTAGACGAGTGGAATTCTAGAGTCAACTCTGCATATCAGGTAGTTCTTTGTCTGAGGAAAAAAGTGTAGTTTTGGGATGATAGCGCAATGCGTTGGTGTCTCATAGGTGCACTAGCATTTGTACAAATAGAAAACCAGAGAGATGAGGTTGGAATCCCGAAAAAGGGCTAATAGTCTAGTTTAGTAGTTTTGAGAAGTAAAGGACAAGACTAAGAAAAGTGAAATATAAATACTGATATGATAAAAGAGGTATATTAATGCAAGGGTGACAAATAATTTCGTAGAATAATCCTCTCACCAGCTTGCTTTGATATCTCTCCACATGCACACAAAAAAAGGGAAATTGTTGGGGTTGTTTAGGGGCCTTCCTTAGTCAGACCCCCATCTTGGTGTTTCCACATCCACGGATAGCCATATTTGTAATGATAGGAATAATGATAAAGAAGGGAAATACAAGCTATGTATGCAAGAAACACTACAAAATAGTATGTGCTTACTCAACTGAATACGATAGACGAGATGAGATGAACTTACCAAATTTGTCCAAAGCACTCAAGGCTTGTGGAGGAGTGAATGAGAGGAACTCAAGCCTCTGTTGCAGTGGAATTTGTCCTATGGTCACACTATTAGAGTGATGGAGTGGTAGATTATTGCAATGGAGTGAAGAATGTTGCAACAAATCTTGAAGATGGATGCTCAAAGCATGGAGAGAGTGTGCCAACTTGTTCAAAACTTTTTTTGAAGAGAACAACGGAAGAAGCATGAAGAATATGAAGGAGAAGGTGAAAAATGACCATATTTGGGTTGGCCAGCTGAAATGGGGCGTTACACTTTGACTTCAAATAAAAAATGTAATGCCTCTGTAGACTCCAATTGTAGGAATCTTCCAGGGATGTAAGTGCACTACACAAGCATCCCTGACAGAAATTTCCCCATCGACACATAAAAAGGGTGCCAAGTGGAATGCAAACAATGAGATTAAGTGGATTTAAACCTCTGCTTTTGGTTTTCTAAAGTGTAAATGGGTTCAAGGGGAATTTTTGTTAGGGGTTTAAATTCACGCTCATAAATTTTTCTCCCACTTTGGTGAGCACGAGTACTAATGAGTGCTTCGGTAAATCAGAGTAGTAGGAAAGTAACAGAGTAAGAGATGTATACCTGAACTGATGAGGAAGTAGAGCACAGTCTGGCAAACCCGGAAGTGTAGGAGAGGACTTCATAGTTCCATAGAACCACAAAGTTGAAGCATGGAAGTGCCTTATAGGCTCACAAGAAATCTCATATGAAGGAAACCAAAAAAATCACCTTACAGCCCTGCAGACCTGTAAGGAAGGTATCCTCCAAGAACTCTCACATCAGAGAGACTGAATAAAGGGGACTCCACAGAGTCAGAGTTGGTAACATGTTTACCCGTAGATAGAACACATCAGGAAGCGGACGCACAGGCTAGTGAACGAACAATCATGTAGACCATCGCTAAGTTGTAAGACTTTTAAAGGGGTCCCTTGAGAACCCTTCAAAAGGAATGAGGTTCCACTCAAGAGATGCCTTGTTTGACAGTGAATTCTAGTTGGGTTTCCCCCAAGCTAGACGTAAAGATGTGAGGATGATCTAGTCAGGCTGCCCTCGAACTAGACGTCAAGGTGTGAAGTTGGTCTAGTCAGGCTTCCCCCAAGCTAGATGCCAAATATTTTTACTAAAAGCTTTTGAAGGGGTCCCTTGGGAACCCAACATGAAAAGGAGGGGTCCACTCAAGAGACACACTATTCAAAAGCTACTGTCTTCCTTCTTGAATCGATTCACCACCAAGGAATCTTTTTGAAAGATTTTCACTTCATCAAGGAATTCAAAAGGAAGGAGATGCACTCATTTGAGGGGAAGAATAAGACCATTCCTAATTCGAAGGAGGGTTTCCAAGTCCTTTCTTTATGAACCCATGATGAAGGAAACATGTTTCGCTAGGATTTCAAGTTGAGAATGCAATTCTGACAAAGAAGTGTGTGAGGGATCTTCGAGAAAAGATTCATTTGGAAAAAAATGCATTTTCCAAAGACCAAGTGATGTAGAAGAGGCGTTGTCGCACATGAAAGGGAAAATTCAAGCAAAGATGAGAGAAAGATAAAGAGAAAAGTAAAATAAAGTAGATCACACACAAAGGGCATATGGGGATTTGGTTTCGCAAGGTTAGATCTATCTTTATTTATATCAAGTAAACATGATAAGAGGTGAAAGATAATCAATCCCCAACCAGATCAGGAAGAATGCACAAAAGACAGTAAAAAATTGGGTCAACATGGAACGAGGCCTAAATTCTCCCGAAACTTTGCATCATCCCCAATTTACTGAAAGTGAATCACAAACATGGAAGAATAGAGATACATATAGAAGAAGGTTTACAACACAAACACCATGCCTATATCCAAGCACATATAGCATGATTACGGGGGAACACATCACAACATACACTCAACTAATCTTAAAGTTCAAGAAGAGGGTTTCCACCTAACATTGGTCAACCAAGAGGTTGCTAGCTTCGCACTCTAGATCATCGTAGGGGGAAGGATGATGAGCCTGTAATGGTGTAATGTTAAGGGGGGGAGCTTCTGATACTCCACCAACAAGGGCCAAGGCAGAGGGACCTGTGAGGTCTTTGTCGCTCAACTCTTTTAGGTCCAAGGTCAACGACTTCACAAAGATCGCTAACAAGGTCAGAAATTCATCCATCGAGTTAAACATGCATTTAATAGGAGTGTTAGAACCAAAATTTTAATAAAAAAATCTAAGGTCTTTTACCCATTTGAACCCAAGTATTTCGCTATCTTTTTCATGAAAAATAATTTTACCGCCCTCCACAATGCTAAAATTGCCTTTTACCGCCATACCACTAACTTAACATCCATTTACAATTGAATTTTACCTCTTTACCACTGCCCTTTGCAAAATGGCTCATAGTATCACGGTTATGAATAGTCACATCATACCCTTACCGCTATACCATGTAAAGTAGAAGCTTGGCCTATGGTTCAACGGTGAAGTAAAGGGTGTTTTATAAGGGTATACCACCATATCACAAGGAGGTTAAACTTGGACCATGGTAGAGCAGTAGGGAGAACAGTCCATGTTGATATTGCTATACCGTGTAGAGTGAAAGGTTTAACCGCGGTAGAGTGGTGGAAGGAATGAAGCGAGGAGAAGTTAGACATCACCATTTCATGGACGGTCGACAAGGAACCCATGGTAGGGTGGTAGAAAATGAAGATGGTAGTCAGGATAAGCCATCGCGGTACTATAGGGAGGTGATGAAGAGATCGAGGTAATGTGGTAAGGAGAGCAAAGAAAAGATAGGTCACTGCTATATCATGGGAAGACAAAATGTGGTGCAAGGTTGGGCAGTAGAAAGCGATGCAAGGAAGAGACCGTGGTAGAGTGGTGGAGATGATAGTGAGGAGCGAATCACTGCGGTATCATGGGGAGGTGAAAGAAAAACCATGGTAGGGCGGTTTATGTAGGTGCAACATAAAAAGTCACCACGACACCGCAACAGTGGAAATGAAGGCACGTGGTAACGCGGTAAAGTGATCGTTGTTGTTGTGTTCATATTATTTTCATATTTTAGTTATATTTTTTCAAACGGTGTGACTCTTGGCCTCTCATGAGAATGTGAACAGATCAGAAACAAAAGGGCACGAGGGATTAGCTGAAGATATGAAAGCATGAGTTTGATACAGAATAAGGGTGAGAGGGGAAAATAGTTAGAAAACAACAAAAAATAAACTAGAGGATGCAAATAATGTACAAATTTTTTTGAAGCACAACAATGGAGATAATGTTTTTTAACTGGTGAAGTCCTTTCTTAGTGTTTAGTTGTTGTGATGTAATGATTCATATTTTTATCTGGTTGTCTCCAACTTGAGATCTTTTAATCATTTATATTAGTATATCAAGTATATTTCAGATTTGTCAAAATGTATTCTCATTTTGTGTGATTTAATTAATTGGTGTTTGCAAGGTGGATTTAAAATCTTTTGAATAAGTCACAGTGATTTAAGGATTTATTTTGGATAATTAAAGAAGAACTTAGTAAGGAAATATTTCGGTACAATTTATGCAAGTCATAAATTTAGTGAAGTTTTATGCTAGTCATAGAATATCATTTTCAAAGTGCTTAGCAACTAGAGTTAAGGCAGAATGGGAAACACATATTATTCTTGATTTTTGACTCCACTGCCCATGTGGATAGAAGGCACTGATATGTCACAACCCAGAAGATAAATTTCATAAAAAACAACATATATAAATACTTTCATTTTATGCAGTAGGAGTAGTTGTTATGATTTTATCTCTCCACTTCCAATTTCCATTGTGGATAGATTTCTCAATCATGAAACATAGTTCAAATCTGCATCATTTACATAGGTACACCCACCTAGGTTTACCAGAGCCTAAAGAGTAGAAGGCCCAATCACATTGATTAGCTCTATACGTTAGCCAAAAATGTTGTGAGATCTTGGCAACCTCTCGTGGTTCAAACCTATGTTTTTGAGTCCTAACAAGGAGTTTCATGCTTCACCTCAGTGGATTGAGGGGTTTGCACCCAAGGTTCATTGCTAGCCTCACCAAGAGACTTGGGAGCAGTGAAAAAATTGAGGGAGGCTGGGACTGGTTCCATTACTAGGAGAAAACAAGTCAACTTGGGGCCAAATTTTAGAGAAGGTGGGCTCTTCTTATGTCCCCCATTGTTGGAGGGGCCACACTTTACCTTCTTCTTCATCGGAGGAGGTGAGCTCCCCACATATGAAATAAGGAGGGTTGAGGGAGAAGAGGAAAGAACCATAGTGGACACAACCAAAGTGTTTACCATGTCCACGAGCTTTGGGAAATGCAATATGTTCAGGATGAAAGTCAACAAGAGACGAACACTTGCACCTTTCCAGGCACATGTGCACTCATAGCGGGAGACAAAAGAGATTCAAAAATTGAAGGAGGGAAAGAGGAATACACGATACGAGGTTTCATCTACTCCTCCTCCTTCTTTTCTAAGGAGGCTTGCTTAGCTAGGAGAGCCTTTCACCAGTGCTTATAGATGAAGAGGATTAATGATTACTAGTGCATGGGAAATTCTTAATAAACCTCTTTAAACATTCTTTTTCCACGCATTGTAGTTTAGGAATTTAAAAGGGGCTGGGAGTTGCCAGTACATGGACAGTCCCAGATTTCCCTCATTGAAAACAATGTTTTCTTTCCATGTATAGTACTGTAGGGTTACTTCCATACTCCATTTTGTATCTTCCATTTTCCATCTCCTTCATCTTTCTATTTCCTCCATTTTCCACCGCCTTCATTTTTTCATATCCTTTGGTGTCTTGGTTTGCTCTCCCAATGATATTCTAGATTCTTGTAGTGATTAGTAAATCACTCATCCCCAACAGGAGCTGTTTTAGAACTAAAATTTTCATAAGAAATTCTAAGCTCTTTTACCCATTTGAACCAAGTGTTTCACTATCTTTTTCATGAACAATCATTTTACCACCCTCGACAATGCTAAAATTGCCTTTTACCGCCATACCGTTGCCTTAACATCCATTTACAATTTCCTTTTACCTCTTTACCACTTCCCTTTGAAAATGGCTTGCAGTATCATGGTTATTAAAACTCACATCATACCCTTACTGCTATACCGTGCAGAGTAGAAGCTTGGCCTGTGGTTCGGTGGTGAAGTGAAGGGTGTTTTATAAGGGTATACTGGCATACCGCAAGGAGGTTAAACTTGGACCATGATAGAGCGGTAGGGAGAATAGTCCATGTCAACAAGGAGCTCATGGTAGGGTGGTAGATAGTGAAGATGGCAGTCAGGATAAGCCACTGTGGTACCACAGGGAGGCGACAAAGAGACTGAGGTAATGTGATAAGGAGAGAAAAGCAAAGATAGATCACCGCTATACCGCATGAAGACGTAATGTGGTGCATGGTTGGGCGGTAGAAAGCAATGCAAGGAAGAGACCATGGTAGAGTGGTGGAGATGACAGTGAGGAGTGAGTCATCGTGGTAGGGCGGTATATGGAGGTGCAACATAAAATGTCATCGTGGCACCGCAAGAGTTGAAATGAAGGCACACGATAACATGGTAAAGTGACCGTTGCTGCTGTGTTCATATTATTTTCATATTTTAGTTATAATTTTTCAAACAACGTGTCTCTTGGCCTCTCATGAGAATATGAATAGACCAGAACCAAAAGGGAGTGAGGATTTTTTTGAAGATATAAAATCATGAGTTCGATACAGAATAAGGGTGAGAGGGGAGAATAGTTAGAAAATAGCAAAAAAATAAACTAGGGGATGCAAATAATGTATAGACTTTCTTGAAGCACAAAAATGGAGATAATGTTTTTTAACTGGTGAAGTCCTTTCTTGGTGTTCAGTTGTTGTGATGTAATGATTGATATTTTTATCTGGTTGTCTCCAACTTGAGATCTTTTAATCATTTAAATCAGTATATCAATTATATTTCTGATTTGTCAAAATGTATTCTTATTTTGTGTGATTTAATTAATTGGTGTCTGCAAGTCGGATTTAAATTCTTTTGAATAACTCACAGTGATTGAAGGATTTCTTTTGGATAATTAAAGAAGAACCTAGTAAGGAAATATTTCGGTACAATTTATGCAAGTCATAAATTTAGTAAAGTTTTATGCCCGTCATAGAATCTCAATTTCAAAGTGCTTAGCAACTAGAGTTAAGGCAGAAAGGGAAACACATATTATTCTTGATTTTTGACTCCATTGCCCATGTGGATAGAAGGCACTGATATGTCACAACCTAGAAGATAAATTTCATAAAAAACAACATATATAAATACTTTCATTTTATGCAGTAGGAGTAGTTGTTATGATTTTATCTCTCCACTTCCAATTGCCATTGTGGATAGATTTCTCAAGAAGGAAACATAGTTCAAATTTGCATCATTTACATAGGTACACCCACCTAGGTTTACCAGAGCCTAAAGAATAGAAGGCCCAATCACATTGATTAGCCTTGTACGTTAGCCAAAAACTTTGTGAGAGCTTGGCAACCTCTCGTGGTTCAAACCTACGTTTTTTGAGTCCTAACAGTTTGGCGGCTCTAGTGGGGAAGAAGCTTCAAAAAATTTGGTTCTAGCCTTTCCATTTATAGAGTCAACAATATTTCACATTTGGAATGAGGAAATTCCGCTGGGGAAAATCAAAAATAGTTTCAAAAGAATCATTTTCCTACTTTTGCAAAGGTAGTTGGCAAATCTATTTAAAATTGATTGATAATGCATAGACATTGCGGAACAAGTGATACTTTTCCAAATTTCTTGTCAAGATGTCAGAAGAAGTAAGAAGGCAACAATCGATAAGAGAGTTGAAAGAATTGAAACAACAAACGCAACAATGGAAACGAAAAATACTATAATTGAACAAATGCTGCAATTGAGAGTCAAATGTGTTCCAAATGCATCACAAAATAGGCCATCCTACAGTGAGAATGAATGCACAAATGCCAGCAGACCTTGGACACCACAAGTGCCACATGATGAAATTGGGAATTTTGGCAATGGAGGTAATATATATTATGCACAAAAAAACATTCATTCACTACAATCATAAAAAAAAATGAATGCTTATCCTCCATGGGAATGTAAATAAAAAACTACAGAAAAATGTATATTAGAATCAAGAATTTGGGGAAGAAGAGGAAACATGTGCAAGTCAAGAATTAAATGATGATATTTCAGTTTTAAATGAAGATAAATGTGTTGAGGACCAATCTTTTACCTTGGGAGATGATTGCAACATTAATGATGTTTTTGGGGACACACCATCTAGGGAAGACATCAACAATGATTCAGGTGATATGGAGGGGCAGCCATGTATGCATTCTCATAACATTGAAAATAATGCATTGGAAGCTGAAATAGAAGAGGATATCATGTCTTCCAATAATGAAGATATAGAGAGTCTCTCCTACATAACAGACTATGAAAATACATGTTATGAGGGATCCATTGAATATTTAGATTATGAAGATGATCCTGTGGATTTTGATTTTCAACAAAAGGATTCCTGCAACTCTTATGGAGATCAAGAAGTTGGAGAAATAGTAGAAGATCTGGAAGAAACATGTTCATCCAGTAGTGAGTAGGTTTCAGATTTGTTAACTCTCGAATACCAGAAATGTGCATACATGGATGATTCTAAAGTTTTGTGTCCAACCTATATTTGCTTTGATAGTGAGAGTACTATGTGAAATAACTCATATGCCTCCATGTGCATTTCTCAAAGTGATGAAGAAACCTTTGAAGCTGATCAAGAATCTGTATCTGTCTAAGAAGAGGTATGTGACTTGAACATTTTTTTCCTACAAGATAAAGATATTGGTTTGCATATCATTGATGATGAGTGTTCAACATTGATTGATTTAAATATGTATAAGGATGACTGTATGAATCAAAATTATGTGTCACTACCAACTGGTGGTAGGGAAGAGATGGAAAATATTTCTGATTTGATTGTCTCAAAAGATGTGGATGAGATAGAATTTTTAGACTCCTAAGAGAAGCATTCAGATTTTCAAGTCCCAGTACAATTGTAAGATCATTTAGCAATACATAATAATGACCAATATAATCAATGTTCCATTGGATGTGGATACACTTTGCTTGAGGAAGGTGGCAAAGATTTATCATATGATATTAGGAATTATGAACTGCAGAGTGGTGAAATGAACATGAGTTAGATTGAACACAATTATTTTCTAAAAGTTTTCAATGACAATACATGTAGCAGGGCAGGTGGAATGAACATTTTCAAGAGGAACCTAATGAACTCAAATCAGAATAAATTTTATGATAGAGGGAATTATAGGTCCTTATTTTGGGTGGCCTTGGGCCATCATTTATGGTTTGAATTTTAGACCATAACAAATGAAGAGGATTAAGGATTCCTAGTGCATGGACAATTCTTAATAAACCTCTTTAAACATTCTTTTTCCATGCACAATAGTTTAGGAATTTAAAAGGGGCTGGGACTTGCCAGTACATGGAAAATCCCAAAATTCCCTCATTGAAAGCAATGTTTTCTTTCCATGTATAGTAGTGTAGGGTCACTTTCATACTTATTTTGTATCTGCCATTTTCGATCTCCTTCATCTTTCCATTTTCTCCATTTCCCACCACCTTCATTTTTTCATATCCTTTGGTGTCTTGGTCTGCTCTCCCAGTGATATTCTGGATTCTTGCAGTTATTGGTAAATCACTCATCCCCAATAGGAGTCGTTGTTAGAACTAAAATTTTCATAAAAAATTCTAAGCTCTTTTACCCATTTGAACCCAGGTATTTCACTCTCTTATTCATGAAAAATCATTTTACTGCCCTCCACAATGCTAAAATTGCCTTTTAATGCCATACCACTGCCTTAACATCCATTTACAGTTTCCTTTTACCTCTTTACCATTTCCCTTTGCAAAATGGCTCGCAATATCACGGTTATGAACAATCACATCATACCATTACTGCTATACCATACAGAGTAGAAGCTTAGCCTACGGTTCGACGGTGAAGTGAACAGTGTTTTATAAGGGTATACCGGCATACCGCAAGGAGGTTAAAATTGGACCGCGGTAGAGTGGTAGGGAGAACAATCCATGTTGATATTGCTATACTGCATAGAGTGAAAGGTTTTACCATAGTAGAGCGGTGGAAGGAACAAAGTAAGGAGAAGTTAGACATCGCCATACCGCGGACGGTCGACAAGGAGCCCGCAGTAGGGCAGTAGATAGTGAAGATGGTAGTCACGATAAGCCACTGTGGTACCATAGGGAGGCGATGGAGAGATTGAAGTAATGCAATAAGGAGAGAAAAGCAAATACAGGTCACCGCTATACTGCAGGAAGATAAAATGTGGTGCATGGTTGGGCGGTAGAAAGAAATGCAAGGAAGAGACCGCGGTAGAGCAGTGGAGATGACAGTGAGGAGCAAGTCACTATGGTACCATGGGGAGACAAAAGATAGACCATAGTAGGGCAGTATATGGAGGTGCAACATAATATGTCACCGCGGCACCACAAGAGTTGAAATGAAGGCACACGGTAACACAATAAAGTGACCATTACTACTGTGTTCGTATTATTTTCATATTTAGTTATATTTTTTCAAACGACATGACTCTTGGCCTCTCATGAGAATTCGAATAGACTAGAACCAAAAGGGCATGAGGGATTTGTTGAAGATATAAAATCATGAGTTTGATACAAAATAAGGGTGAGAGGGGAGAACAACTAGAAAATAGCAGAAAATAAACTAGGGGATGTAAATAATGTACAAACTTTCTTGAAGCACAACAGTGGAGATAATGTTTTTTAACTGGTGAAGTCCTTTCTTGGTGTTCAATTGCTGTGATGTAATGATTGATATTTTTATCTAGTTGTCTCCAACTTGAGATCTTTTAATCATTTAAATCAGTATATCATGTATATTTCTGATTTGTCAAAATGTATTCTCATTTTGTGTTATTTAATTAATTGGTGTCTGCAAGTCGAATTTAAATTCTTTTGAATAATTCACAGTGATTTAAGGATTTCTTTTGGATAAATAAAGAAGAACCTGGTAAGGAAATATTCTGGTACAATTTATGCAAGTCATATATTTAGTGAAGTTTTATGCCAGTCATAGAATCTCATTTTCAAAGTGCTTAGCAACTAGAGTTAAGCCAAAAAGGGAAACCCATATTATTCTTGATTTTTGACTCCATTTACCATGTGGATAGAAGGCACTAATATGTCACAACTAGAAGATAAATTTAATAAAAAGCAACATATATAAATACTTTAATTTTATGCAGTAGGAGTAGTTGTAATGATTTTATCTCTCCACTTCCAATTGCCATTGTGGATAGATTTCTCAAACAGGAAAGATAGTTCAAATCTACATCATTTACATAGGTAAACCCACGTAGGTTTACCAGAGCTTAAAGATTAGAAGGCCTAATCACATTGATTAGCCTTTTACATTAGCCAAAAATGTTGTGAGATCTTGGCAACCTCTTGTGGTTCAAACCTATGTTTTTGAGTTTTAACAAGGATTACCATGCTTCACCTCAATGGACGGAGGGGTTTGCACCTAAGGTTCATTGCTAGCCTCATCGGGAGACTTGAGAGCAGTGAAAAACTAGAGGGAGGCTGGGACTTGTTACATTATTAGGAAAAAAAAAGTCAACTTGGGGCCAACTTTTAGAGAAGGTGGGCTCTTCTTACATCCCCCATTGCTAGAGGGGCCACGCTCTACCTTCTTCTTCATCAGAGGAGGCGAGCTCTCCACATATGAATCAAGGAGGGTCAAGGGAGAAGAGGAATAAACCATAGTGGACAAAACCGAAGTGTTTACCATGTCCATGAGCTTTGGGAAAGGCAAGATGTTCGGGACGAAAGTCAACAAGGGCAACTCTTTTGAAGGAGCGATGAACACTTGCACCTTTCCAGGCACATGTGCGCTCATAGCGGGAGCCGAAAGAGATTCATACATGGAAGGAGGGAAAGAGGAAGACATAATAGGAGATGTTGTCTTCTCCTCCTTCTTCTGTAAGGAGGTTTGCTCAGCTAGGAGATCCTTTCACCTGTGCTTACGCTCATGTGCAAGGCGGTTTTTACGAATCTTTAAACTGGAAGTCAAGATCTGTGAAGGGATGGAAGGATTCCGCTTAGCCATGGGAGTGTCTTCCACAACTATTTCCAATGGAAGAGCAAACTCCTAAATGGGAGAAGAAGTGGTAGGTTTAGAAATGGCGAGAGGAGTTGACTCTAACACCTTGGTGGCGAGCCTCTTCCCATTCACTATTTTAGGTACAGGGATAGTAGGAGGCCATGGAGGCTGAGACAAAGAGGACTCTCCATGGGGGGCTTTCTGTCTTCCATGATGAATGGGCCTTGGCTCCATGGGTAAGACATGAAGCTCAAATGTAGGATGCTTGGCCTTTCGCCAAGCGAGCACCATGGGATTCTCTCACGAACGCGAGACAAAAGTAGATGGTACCACAATAGGATGAGAGGAAGCATTGGGATAAATAGAAAAAGAGGAAGAAGGAGGTTCTCAAGATCCCTTCTCTTCTTCTCTTCTACATGCCTTGGTGGCATCACTATCAACTTTCAGACAAGCTCTATGCGAAACAACATAAGGGGACGAAAGGTATCTCACTTTTGGCCTAGTGCGCCCCTTCTTATAGTTTTGATATGTTCCATGTAGAAGGTCCTTCCTGGGCAAGAGAGGACCAAGGGGCGTGAGCCAAAGGTAATCTAAGGTATAGCTGCCATGGGCAACTAGTGGTCTATAATCGGTGTCATGGATAACGTGTACTGAAACTCCATGAACAAACTTCAAAAATTTGTGTATAACTGAGGGAACTACATTCATAGCTACTAGCCAAGGGATACCTAGCTTCACTCTGAAGATTTCAGATCCCGAGATGATATTAAACTTAAGGTTTACAAATTTAGGTCCAATGAGGACCGATAGGACAATAATCCCTATAAGAGGTATTAAAAGGTTGTCGTTTGTGCGAACGGTACTCTCAGGTGCATCATACCCATCCTTATGCAAGAAGTTGATTAACATGATCTCCTTAGTTATGATATTCACTTGTGATGTCGGGTTGACGAGAACACTTGCTACAGTATTCTTATTTATCCTCGCAGGAATGTAAAGAGGAGATGGATCTCTATTGAAGCCCATCGATAGGTCATGTGAAGTGAAGGTTATTCTGGTACCACTACTAATAGTCTGTATAGAGGGAATAGGTTGATTTAGGAAAGAGGCCATCACACACACCAAACAATACTTCTACAGAGCCTTCTAGGGTTTATGAGATAAGGTAGTGACCCAATTAAGGTTTCGTTATGCAATAATTTCGGAACCTTCCAACTATGCCTACTATGGGTCGTAGGTTGGGTTGTGAGGCAAAAGCCTCATAAAAATCACACCTACAACACTCCTAAGATACGAGGAAAGGAACTCTCAATATCACAAAACGAAACCAAAATGGTTCACGTCAGGTTCACCAAAAATGTAAGAGAGGGGGACCAACCACTGTAAGACCCCAGGTCATGAAAGACCAAGAGTGGAAAGGTTTCCCTAACTTACCTTTGTTTAAAGGAAAGTTAGGATAGGAGGGATAAGAACGATGAAGAGTATGTGTCCTTCGATCACTCTGTGATATCGAGAGCTGAAGGTAGACTAGATGAGTCACTTTCCAGAGTCAACTCTGCATCTCAAGTAGCTCTCTATCTGAGGACAAAAGCATAGTTCTGGGATGACAGTGTGGTGCGCTAGTGTCTCACAGGTGTACTGGCGTCCGTACGGCCAGAAAACTAGATAGACGAGGTTGGAATCCCAAAAAAGGGCTAACAATCTAGTTTAGTAGTTTTTGGAAGTAAAGAACAAGACTAAGAAAAGCGAAATATAAATACTGATATTAGAAAAGAGGTATATTACTGCAAGGGTGACGAAGATAATTTTGTAGAATAATCCTCTCGCCAACTTGCTCCAAGATCTCTCCACCTACACACAAAAAAAGGTAATTTGTTGGAGCTGTTTAGGGGTTTTCCTCAGTTAGACTCTCATCTTGGTGTTTCCACCTCAATGGACAACCAAGTTTGTAATGATAGGAATAATGATAAACAAGGGAAATAAAAGCTACATATGCAAGAATCGCTACAAAATAGTACGTGCTTTCTCAACCAAATATGATAGAGGAGATGAGAGGAACTCACCACCTCTGTCCAAAGTGCTCAAGGCTTGTGGAGGAGTGAATGAGAGGAACTCAAGCCTTTGCTGCAATGGCGTTTGTCCTACCCTCGCACTACCAGAGTGATGGAGTGATAGATTGCTGCAATGGAGTGAATAATGTTGCTACAAATCTTGAAGATGGATGCTCAAAACATGGAGAGAGTGTGCCAACTTGTTCAAAACTTTTGCTGAAGAGAACAATGGATGAACCATGAAGAATATGAAGGAGAAGGTGAAAAATGACCATATTTGGGTAGGCCAGCCGAAGAGTGGCGTTACACTTTGACTTCCAATAAAAAATGTAATGTCTTTGTAGACTCTAACCATAGGAATCTTCCAGGGATGTAAGCGCATCGTGCAAATGTTTGCATGTCGTGCGTGGTCCCCGATAGAAATTTCCCCACTGACACACAAGCAGGGCACCAAGTGGAATGCAAACAGTGGGCTTAAGTGGAATGCAAATAGTGGGATTAAGTGGAATTAAACCTCTGATTTTAGTTTTCTAAAGTGTAAAGGGGTGAAAGGGGAATTTGCGTTAGGGGTGAAAATTCATGCTCATAAAAATGCTAAACCCTTAAACCCTTTACCCTCTACCCTTAACCCTACCTCCCTCTATCTCTGTCCCACTCCCTCCCTCTCTCTCTTAAGTCTCTCCCTCCTACCCCTATCCCTCTCTCAATCTCTCCAGATTCCTCCTTCTCTCTCTAAATTATCCTTCCCTTCCCCTCTCTCCTTCCCTTTCTACTCTATCTCTATCTCAACTCTCTCTACCTACATATCTATCCCTCCCTCATCTTTCTCTCTCATCTCCCTATCTCTCCCCTCTCCCTCTCTACCTACCCATTCTCTCTCCTCTCCATCTCTCTACCCTCTATCTCTCTCCCACACTCTCTCTCTCAAGTCTCTCCCTCCTACCCCCTCTCCCTCTCCCAGGTCTCTCTCTCACTCACTCACTCCCTCTATCTCTCTCCCCTCTACCCTCTACCCTTAAACCTTAACCCCTAAACCCTTAAAAACCTCTACCCTCTACCATCAACCCTATACCCTCTATCTCTCTCCCACTCCCTCTCTCTCTCTCTCAAGTATCTCTCTCCTACACCCTCTCCCTCTCTCTCACTGACTGACTGACTGACTCACTCCTATGTCTCACCTCTCTTTCTTTTGATTCACCTCTCTCTCCATCCCTACCTCTCCCTCTATCTCTCCTTTCATATCTACTTCTCTACCTAGTTGGCCTTCTATACCTATTTCTCTCTCCCTCCTTATCTCCTCTCTCTCAATATCTCCACCTTCTTCCCTCTCTACATCTCTCTCTATCTCTCACATTATCTCTATACTCTATCTATCTATCCCTCCCCCTCTTTCTATCTCTCCTCTCTCCCTCTCCCTCTTTCTATCTCTCATCACCCTCTCTCTACCTACCTCTCTCTCTCTCCTTCTATCTATCTCAACTATCCATCTTTACCTATCCCTCCTTCCTCTCTCTATTCCTTCCACCAAACTTCACTCTACATCTATCTATCTAACTTACCCCTATATACCTCTTTCTCTCTCCCTTGATCTTTCCCTATCTCAATCTCTCTACTTTCCTCCTTATATCTCTACTTCTCTCTATCACCTCTCTCTCTCTCCCCCTTCCCTCTTCACTTTCTTTCTCTCCATCTCACCTCTCTCCCTAAATATCCCTCCCTCCATCCTCTCTCTCTCTATCTCACCTCCATCTCCCTCCCTCCCTACCTCTTCTTCCCTCTCTCCTCCCCTATCTACTTCTCTCTATCTCCCCCTCCCTCTCCTTACCTACCTCTCTCTTTATTTCTCTCTCTCACCTCTCTCTCTAAATCCTTATCTCTCCCTCTATCCCTACCTCTCCACCCATCTCTCCTTCCCTCTCTACTTCTCTATATCTCCCCTCCCTCTCTCTATCTACCTCTCTCTCTCTCCATCCCAACCTCTCCATCTCTCCTTCCCTCTCTACTTCTCTCTACCTACTTATCCATCTATTCCTCATTCTCTCTCTCTCTCTACCTCTCTCTGCCTCTCTCCCTCCTTCCCTCTCTCAATCTCTCCACCTTCATCCTCTCTCTAACTTCTCCCTCCCTTCCCATCTCTCCTTCCCTCTTAGATACTATGTCTCTATCTCAACTCTCTCTACCTAGATATCTATCCATCCTTCATCTTTCTATCTCTCGTCCCCCTATCTCTCCCCTCTCTCTCTCTACCTACCCCTTCTCTACCCTCTCCTCCCTCTCTCTCAATTCTCCCCCTCCTACCCCCATCCCTCTCTCAAGTCTCTCTCTCACTCAGTCCCTTTATCTCTCTCCCCTCTACCATTAACCCTAAACCCTAAAACCTTTATCCCTCAACCCTCAACCTTCTACCTTCAACCCTCAACCTTTAAACCCTAAACCCTGAACCCCTATACCCTCTACCCTATATGTTGGACCCTCAACTCTAATCCATCAACCCTTTACCCTAAACCTTGAAATCTTGAACTTCAGCCCTTAAACCTTGTACCCTCTACCCTATGTGTTAAACCCTCAACCCTCAATTCTCAATCCTCAACCCTTAATCCCTCAACCCTCAACCCTTAAACCCTAAACCCTCAATCCTTATACTCTCTACCCTATACATTGGACTCACAACCCTAATCCTTCAACCATATACACTAAACCCTAAACCCTAAACCCTAAACCCTAAACCCTTAAGCCTTCTACCCTCTGACACCCTCAACCCAATACCCTCTACCCTCAACCCTATACCCCCAACCCAATAACCTAAACCATCAACCCTATATGTACTCAACCCTATACCCTCAATTATCAACCCTCTACCCCATACATTGGATACTCAACCCTAATATATATTTTTCCCTCCCTCCTCTTCTCTCCCCTCTATCTCAATTCTCCCTCCATCTCTCTCTCTATCATTCCCCCTCTCTCTCTAACCTAATCCCTCAACCCTATACCCTCAACCCTTAAACCCTTAAACACTCAACCCTAGACCCTAAACCCTAAACCCTGAACCCCTAACCATTAAACCCTCAACCCTTAATCCCTCTACCCTCTATCCTCAACCCAATACCCTCTACCCTCAACCCTAGACCCTCAACCCTATACCCTCAATCCTAAACCCTTAAAACCTATACCCTTAAACCCTCTACCCTCTACCTTCTACCCTATACATTAAACTCTCAACCCTTAATCCATCAACCTTAGGTAGGTAGGGAAACATAGGTGAGATACAAAGTGATGAAGGGAGATGCAGGTAAACAGAGGCAGAGGGGAGATAAATATAGGTAGAGAGGGAAGGAGACATAGGGAGAGGAGAGATAGAGAAAAGTAGAGAGGGGAGGGAGGGACAGGTAGGGAGGAGATAGAGGTGTATGTGTGTGCATGTGAGAGAGAGAGAGAGAGAGGGGGGGTAGAGAGAGAGAGGTAGAGGGAGGGAGAGGAGAGGGAGAGCATAAAGAGGGAAAGAGGAAGGGAGGAGACATAGTTGAGATATAGAGTGATAGAGAGAGAGGGGAGATAAAGATAAATAGAGAGGGGAGGAGATGTAGAGAGATATGATAGATAGAGAGAAGTGGAGAGTGGAGGGATGGATGGAGAGGAAAGGAGGAGATTGAGGTGAGTGTGTGTGAGAGGGAGAGAGAGTGAGAGGAGAGAAAATGAGGGAAGAGAGGAAGGGGGAGAGTGAGTATAGAGGGAAGGGGGAGAGATAGAGAATAGAGAGGGACGGAGAGAGTAAGAAAGAAAGAGGGAGAAGGGAGAGAGAGGTCAAGAGAGTGGTAGGTAGTGGAGGGAGAGGTAGGTAGAGAGGGAAGGAAAGAGGGAGGGATACAAGGGAGAGAGGGAAGGAGGGAGAGCGAGATGGAGAGAGTGGTGAGATAGAGAGTAGAGAGGTAAGGAGAGAATGAGAAATAGAGATAAAGAGAGAGAGGGAGGTTGGAGGGAGGGAGGGGTAGAAATCCTGGATAAGTGAGACATAGAGAGGGAAGGAGGGAAAGTGGGATAGAAAGAGAATGGTGATTTAGAGAGGAGTGGGTGAGAGGGAAGGAGGGAAAGTGTGAGATAGATAATGGTGATTTAGAGAGGAGGGGGTGAGAGATAAGGATAAAGATAATGGTGAGATAGAAAGGAGAGAGTGAGAGAGAAAGAGAGGGATAGAGAGATGAAGAGAGAGGTAGGTAGAGGAAGGGAGATGAGAGATAGAGAGTAGAGAGGGAAAGAGGCGGGAAAGGAGACATAGGTGAGATAGAGACGGATGGAGAGAGAGAGAGGGATGGAGGGAGAGGTAGGTATAGAGAAGGAAAGAGAGAGGAGAGATAGAGATTAGAGAGGGGAGGGAGGGAGACATAGGGAGGGAGATAGATGTGCGTGTGTGTGAGTGAGAGAGAATGGTGAGATAGAGAAAATGAGAAGTTGAGATAGAAAGAGGAGGGAGGGAGGGAAGGACAATAGTGAGAGAGATTGGGAGGAGAGACAAAAAGAAGGGGAGAGAGGGTGAGGTCAAGAGAGGGAGGGAGAGGAGAGGTAGAGAGTAGAGAGGGAAGGAGGGAGGAAGAGAGTGTTAGAGAGGGAGATAAAGGTTTGTGTGAGAGAGATAGAGAGAGTGGTGAGATAGAGAGGATAGAGTGAGAGGGAGGGAGAGAGAATTATGAGATAGAGAGTAGAGAGTTAGAGAGAAAGAGGGGGAAGAGAGGGATCGAGAGTGAGAGAGGGATGTAGGTAGAGGGAGGGCGAGAATAGATAAAAAGTAGAGAGGGAAAGAGGTATGGAGGGAGACATAGGTGAGTTACAAAGTGATGGAGGGAGAGGTAGGTAAAGAGAGAGAGAGAGAGAGGAGATGTAGAGAGAGAAGAGATAGAGAGAAGTAGAGAGGGGAGGGAGGGAGGCAGATGTAGGGAGGAGATAACGGGGTGTGTGTGAGCGAGGGGAGAGAGGGAGGAAGGGAGAGAGAGAGAGAGAGGGAGTGAAGAGATAGAGAGTAGAGAGGAGAGAGAGAGAAAGATTATACAACTTGCTAACTACTAGAATTTGACCTCCTGATTATTGAAATTTGAATTGCTAATTACAAAAAATTAACTAATTCTGAAATTTTTAAGATCTTCCAAAAACTAAAATTTGCATTATAACTCTTAGAGATCTGAAACCACTCTCAAACATCCTGAAACTATATACATGAAATATAACTTAAATTATAAGAAAGTAAACGTCCATATGTAAATGTCAACATACACTTAAATATTTATTTCATGTATATAGTTTCCTTGGTAGAGAAAGAGAAAATGAAAAAGTTTAGAAAAATACATTCCAAAAATCATTGCAAAAAGAAGGAGTTCACAAGTTCATTCATTGCAAAATTCAAGCCATTTGGCGAGTGCCAAATTTGGCGCTTTCTAAATTTGGTGAGCACAATATGGTCTGGGTAAAAGCACAAACCTGTGTCACACTTTATAAAGGAATCAACCAACAACAAAAAAATTTCTGAACTTCGGCCACATAAAAGTAGTCTTTATGTTTTGAATTTCAAAATGGTGTAAACTAATGAAATGTAGAACTTTTGATGAAGATTAAACCTGTAATTTTTTAAATTTAAAAAAAAATCATTTTCATTATGTTTTTTTCAATTTAAGGAAAATTTTTGGAATGCTGAAAATTTCAAAAAACAGTGACTTTACGGGTTGTCAAGAAACAAACTGAAAAAAACATTATTTTTCTCTAATTTTTTTTTCCCTAAACAGGTAACTTCAATATCTACTGCATGAATTTTGTTTTTTCAAATTTTGACGTATATTTTACTCGTAATAACGTTTTAAAGTTGAACATATCAGAATTTGATAGTTTTCACGTGCCATCAACTATTTTCAAATTTTTTAGTCATTTTCAATAAAAAGATTATACCCTTTTGAAGAAGACTCTTTGCTCTACTGCACCATATATTTTTTAAAAAAATTTAATATGTTTTACTATATTTTTTTAAATTTCTAATCAACCTTTTTTTCATTTTAACAACCTTCTTTCATTATTTTAAAAATAACATATATTAAAACTAATCAAAATATTAAAAAAATTATATATTTGGATTCACCACTCCGAGCTCTACAAAAGGGTATTTTTGTTTTCTGCAAAATAATAATTTTGAGAGGAGAAACACTCTGCCAAAGTTGAATGTTTCAGAAAAGGGTGAGTATGCTGCCATGTACAATGCCACCTAGACATGTTCAGTCGAGTACTGTTTGGTTGAAATAGTTTTGGCTGAAACTATTTCGACCGATATCCTTTCGGCCGAAAATGTTTCGATCTAAAGTGATTCGACCGAAATTGGGCGGTATATAATATATTTGATTTTATTTTAGATTTTTCAACTCAAGTAATTCAATAAAATATATTTCGACCAAAATATATTTGATCTCGACTAAGGAAAGCTTATTGTCTCGACCAAAACCCACTCGATCGATATACTATTGTCCGAAAACTTATTTCGACAAAATAATGTTTATATCAACAAGTTAGAAGGTTTATTTCGACAAAAGAAAATGTATTTAAACAATAGGAGAGCTATATTTGAAAGTACATTGATCTTGAACTTATTTAATTGATTATGTTTTTTATTTTCATTAATACATTTGAATTTTGTTTTCACTATTTATATTCTTAGTTTTCGTTATTATTCATCACCAATTAGATATATGTTATTCCATTGTTTTTTTAAGTCTTAGATATTTAAATGCAATATTAATCAAGTACATGTTTCATTGAAAGATCATGTGCATACAAATTTGTATGTAGGTGAATTCAAATTTGAGTGCAATTTGTGATGGCGTGTAAAAGGAATAGATCAAGGAAGTATGAACAAACACGAACAAGACAGAGGAAGAGAAGAGCGGCTGAAGGAACATCTCATGAAGAACAACCCATGGAAAATATCAATGACGAAGGTGACGTATAGGTACAAGAACAAACTGAACCTAATAATAGTTTTTTTTGGACAATCATATTGAAAATCTGATGGAGATGGATGAGGATTATCTTTTCAATAATTTTTCATTTGAAGATATGTTATCTAAAAGCACATTAAAATTACACTCAAAAAGAATATGGGTTGATTTTTTTGAAGAAAAATCTCTAATTGGAAGAGCATAGTTAGATGCAAAGTTATTTAGATGAAAAGAAATGACCCCTATTTTGGAGTTGTTAGGGGTTGATAATAGGAAAAAGTCATTAGATTTAAAACACACAATTGTTGAAAACTTGCAAGAAGCATTAGAATGTATTGAAAAAAAGAGTCGATCTAGTGATTTAAGTGTTGCACGTAGAGCATTGATGACTATAATTTCTAGTAAGAAATTATCACATAGAAGACAAGTTCAAGCAATTTCTGAATTACTAAATGTTTCTAGGAGAACTGTTCAAAGGTATATTGAAAAGAGAAATCTAATAGATGAAAAAATTGAGAAAAATTGGGTAAATATTTGTAGGGTTCCTCGAAAAGATAGAATTTCAGAAGATGTAAAGAAATGGGTGGTTGAATATTGGACTACTCACTCTCGTGTTTCATCCAATAGAAGGGATACTATACAAATAATAAGTGAGGATGGTACAAAAATTTCTCATCCAAAACATTTTATAGATACAACACAAAGTGAACTTTTTGAAGAATTCAAGCAAGATTTTTCAAATGTGAAGATTTGTCAAAGGATGTTTGAGACACTACGACCATCATTTGTATGTATAAATAAAGTACGTGAAACTTGTTGTTGTCGAAATCATGTTGAATTTGATTTACATCTACAATCATATAGAAAAGCTATGACAACAATTGATCGAAATTTAGCCATCCCTGGAAGTACAACACAATTTGTGAAGTCTCTTGTATGCGAAAAATCAGAAGATTTAGAAGAATTCAATGTTCAGTGTATAAAAAATGTATGTAATGATTGTGGAGATTTGAAGAATCTTTCACATGTTGACAATAATGAAATGCAAGTTGTTTGGAAGAGATATGAATATGAGACATACTTAACGAAGTCAGCAGTTGAGGCCAAAAAAATTGTTCTCAAAGAGAGTGGATTGCCTTACAATGAATTCATGAGTAAATTTCGCAATATCATATATCCACATATCCAACATTGTCATGGTGCAAGATGGAAAGCTAAACAATTTCGTGATTCAAAGAATTGTTTTCCACCAAGTTGTATTCTCTCTATTGTAGATTTCTCTGAGAACTATACATTTAGTCCTCAAATTGAGATTCAAAGTCAATATTATCATTCAGAGCAAGTTGCAATCTTTGTGCAAGTTTTCTATAGGCATGCCGAATTAGAGGTTGATGGAATACAAAGTAGCAAAGATGGTTGAATTATCATCAAAGAGGTTCACTTTTATATCAGTGATGATACAAATCATGATAGAAGCTATGCAGCTCATTGTTTCAAAATGCTTTTTGAAGACCTGAGATGACATGGCATAAATTGAGAACAACACTGGATATGGTCTGATGGATGTGCTGGTAAGTTTACATGTCATTTTAGAAAAAAATTATTTATTTATATTTACTTTTAATTTTGAGACTTAAATCAAGTCTAATTGCAAGTTATATATATATATAATTACTTTTTTGACTTGAGCTAATTTGGTTTTAGTGTACAATTATTTGTAACTTCGTGCAGGACAATTTAAGTCTTCAAAAGCTTTTATTTGGTTAAGCCATCAACATGCTAGACGCAACACCAAATTTTTGTGGAATTTTTATGAGAGTGGACATGGAAAAGGAGAGCACGATGGAGCAGGAGCATGTGTGAAGCGTGCACTTCGTCAACATGAACTTGCTGGTAACTTTCACCATATATATATATGGAACATGTAGATATATTTTTGAAAAGATTATAGATATATATATATATATATTTAAATTAAATTTAAAATTATTATAAGTTCCTTGAAAGTAATAGGTGGCAAATTGTGCCAACACATGTGTACTTGCAAGTAATGCCATACGGAATGCAAATGAAATTGTTGAATGGTGTAAAAGTCATTTTTCCACTCGCAACTCAACATACAACACACGTTATTTTTGGGAAGTTATAGGTACATCTAGTCAAAATTTGTTAAAAAATCAAGAATTTCAAAGTTCAAGTGTACATGATTTTTAATTGAATTTTCAAATTTGAATTTACAGATATTGATCGATCAAATCCTTATAATTGTCAAGCAATTCATGGTATTAGAAGTCTACATCAAATCATGACAACGGGAAGTAGTAAGCCTCATGTAATTAATGTGAGAGAAAAATCATGTTTTTGTGATGATTGCATTGAGAACAATGCAAATATTGTTCAATGTGAGAATATTAGAGATGGGTATGTTTCACAATGGGAAATTAAAAAATTAATATCAATGCCTCCTTTTGTTGAAGATGACAATGTCGATGTCTACGATCCTCTCTATTCAGCTGATTACGAACGTGTATCTGATTTAGTTGTTACAAGTATGGAAATTGATCTTAATTTAGTTAAATTTGATTTAAATATATTCCATGTTTAAGTAAGTTTTAAGGGCATGTGTTTAATTTAGTTAAAATTGATTAAAAATATATGGTGTGTACAGGAGATATTTTCGTTGTTGTTGCAGATCCTGACAATGCGGAAGGTGTAGATTACTATCTACTAAGATGTACGCAACCAAAAAGAAAATTGGTGGAATCGATGACAGATGGTGATGGACAAGAGTATCCCATTGGATCAGTCGTTATTGAAGGCACATATTATCAACAAATAAAGACAGATAAAAATGGTATTTATTTTGTTGATTATATGCCAGGACAAAAGGTTCTACATTACAGTCACCTAGTTATAGCAACAAAAATAAATTTAGAAACTTTACCTAAAAGAGGAGGTGCCAAACAAAAGTGGAGGTTTCCTATTGAAGATCATGAATTTATTTTAGAGATAATTAAACCTAGAGAGGATCCAGATTTTATGTACCAGGAGCTTTAAGTTGTTTTTTGGATACCCACGTGTGTACATACTCAAACTTTTTATAGATCGAGCTAGATCTATATATATAATTTATAAATTGATTGGAACATGTGGCATGATTTAGAATGGGTTTTTTCAAAGGCTTGGTCATAAATTTTTGAAAGTTAATATGACCTTACTTGTTCACCTTCAAATTTTCAAGATCATCCATTTTCATATCCTAGTATGCATGTCATGTCCTAGAAAATTATTAATTTCATCCTAAGCATCCCCCTTCATCCTAATCATTCATTAAAGATCACATGTTCTATCTAATAATCGCCATTCTAATCCTAATCACATGTGGACTCATGTATAATCATGAACTCATTCTAATCCTAATATGAATAATCACCATTCTAATAGGAAATTATGCATGCATCTATAGAGAAAAGGTCATGAGTATATATACATAAGAGAGGAGAAAAATAGAACTAATAAAAATAACTCTAACCACCAAAAATAGGTGTTAATTACACTAATGGAAGATGTCATCCACCCTCATAAAGGATCCTATCCTAACAACATAAAAAATCCTAAAAAATATATATATATGAAAAATGCAATAACCCCAATAAAGGAAAATATAAAAGTTCACATAGAAAAGAGTCAGTGACAAAGTAAAGAATGAATTCAATCTGTCTTAAGGTTTAGAATTATTTTGACAAAGTAAATTATAAAATTTTTGTATGGTTATCCTTTAAATCCTTTAAGGATCAATTCATCCTAAGCTTTGTAGAGATTGAAGTGTAAAGGATATTTAAAGTTACTCTTGTTAATTGGCCCAAATAACATGTTTCATTAAATTAGGCACACAATCTAAATAAGAATCATAACCCTAGGACAAGTTTTTGATATTTTATCTAGAATCACAATAAACATTTCCAACAATAATAGAACCCTTCCTAAGTGACCATTTTGTGCTAAATTGAAGCATGAAAAACTTTATTTACACCCTTTAAATTTTTATTTAAAAAGAATAATCCAAATTTGTTTTATTAGAGGATTTTAATATCATCCAAGAGATCTTATTGTTGGCACAAAATGGTATTTTAATCCATTTGATAGTTAATCTTATTCATTTAATTTATTTACCTATTTTTTACCCCTCTCTTAAATTACAAGTTCAATGCTTGTGTAGGAAGGATTTGGAGTGCAACATGTCTAGGAATTATTTTATCCTAACAACATGGTTTGTAGAAGATCTAGTATTATTTGTGTAAAGGTTACATTGCTATTTTTAGATGAAGCATATTAGTGATATGTACATACATGTATAACTTACAATTTAATTTTTATGATTTATTTTATTTAGTTTTGAATCTCTATAAAATAGTTGCTCATTCTATACTATTATGATGTAAGCTAGAGAACATTCAAAATCAATAAAAAGTAAATAGTGAACTAGATTCCATTTTTAGCAAAGTGCCTAAAGTTTGTAATATGGTATTTATATAGCTATAAGATCATTTTGATCTAAATATTTTCAATATGATTAGCTAGA
This sequence comes from Sequoiadendron giganteum, assembly GCA_007115665.2. NCBI lineage: Eukaryota > Viridiplantae > Streptophyta > Pinopsida > Cupressales > Cupressaceae > Sequoiadendron > Sequoiadendron giganteum. The sequence continues at coordinate 817,249,338 of CM021101.1, forward strand.
GATTGTGCCATACAACTGTATATATATCGTGCATGATAATTGAATACAAATTGTGTACACCATAATTATACATGATCTAACTTAGTTGAAAGTTAAAAGTTAAAAGTAGTTAACTTGTCAATATAGATGTGTGTAACACTTGTGTGAACAAACCATAATTTAAATTTAAATTTAAACCTGTACAAACTTGCTAAATAAATAAAACCATGTAAGAATTTGCACGATGTAAATATATACATTTAACAAGTGTTTGAAAACCATAATAATGCACAATAAAAAATCTATGAACAAACCATAAAACATGTACAAACATTTGTGAATGTGATCTATAAATCATAACAAGTGTACAAATATATACCATAAAACATAAACATGTAATGTACATAAATCATAAGAAGTGTTTGGACAACATAATAATCTGATGTCAAAGAGAGGGAAATCTACTGTGAATAGAATCATCAGATCTATGGTCTGATCTCTCCCTCGATCTCTCCCTCGATCCATGGAATAATCCCTCTCCTGATCCAAGATGTGTGGATCCATGTCTCTATCCAAGCTCTCTGGATGCGTGTCCTGAGCCTCATCGCAAAACCTGCATGTGTTCAAGTACGTGCACATGAAATTATCTAAACTTACATATATATACATGTACATACAAAATTTCAACGTGTTCAAACTTACAAATCGAGTACAATTAAATTTTAAAAATTATATTATTTAAATGTACCTCAGGTATGTGTTGCATGGGACCACGATCATGTGTGGATCCATGTCCTGATCCAAGCTCTCTAGATGCGTGTCCTGAGCCTCATCCCAAAACTTGCATGTGTTCAAGTGCGTGCACATGAAATTATCTAATCTTACATATATATACATGTGTACAAACTTTCAACGTGTTCAAACTTACAAATCGAGTACAATTAAATTTTTAAAATTATTTAAATGTACCTCAGGTATGTGCTGCATGGGACCACGATCATGTGTGGATCCATGTCCCAATCCAAGCTCTCTGGATGCGTGTCCTGAGCCCTGCATGTGTTCAAGTACATGCACACATGTATGAACTTTTAAAATTTAATTTAATTTAAGTGTGTGTACATGTACAAGTTATATATATATGTTTAAATTTTTTTATATAAATGTACCTCATTTGTGTGTAGTATGGGATTGCCATCATGTGCCAAATTTCCAAACTCTGACAAATCACCATACTGCTTAAAAAATTTCACTTGTACGTGCCAATTTCAATCAATAGTTAAACATGTTAAACATGTATCGTACGTATTTTTTTAGAGCACAATTATATGTATATATATATTGTAAATTATTCAAGTACCTGACATGCTTGATTGAGGGCTTTACCAATGTCACTAAGCTCATTAGAATGCAAGGACATCGCAAGGGGATTTGTAGCATGTACAGTATTAGTGCCAAAAAGAAGCTGAGTATATGCACCATGGACAACATCAGCTGCCGTAGTAACCTGAGCAACGTGATCTGTAACATCCTGATGACCTGGACAAGCTAAAGGATTGATAGGCTACTCTGGAATATCCCCTGGAGTTGCCACCCTGTGGCTCGAATGTGTACCAGGATATTGCTCTCTAATAAATTTCTATACACGGTTGAGAGAGATCCCATGGTGCTCGCTGATGACCCGATATGTTGCTAGTAAATTTGAAACTGAGACTCTACACGCATTACGCAAAGTCGTGTGGTTCATATGCTCGATATTTGAAGGAGAGGTAGATCGGCACAAATAAATGGATCATAAGATGCTGATGTAGCCTCTGTGGGAGGAAGGCTGATCCGCGGGCATAATAAGTATCTACCAACTCGATTAGATGAAATCTGATCAATCTGTGTCGTAATAGAGGCAATGTTATCAATAATTTGGGATCGAGTAGAGCATGCTGCTGACTCCCCTGCTGTTGCCAATTCCACATGTTTTGGTAAAACCAAAAGGTTTGGGCCAACTAATGCCCTCTTATCCATAGGCGGTGGAAAATATGGATGTCTAAATTATGGTTTGTCATAAAAACGGCCTTTACCTTGGCCAACATGCTCAGGATGAGATGTGTAGTCCACATCTATTTGTAAATGAAATTCTGCATATAACTGTTTCACAAAATATCCTGGCAGCTCATCATTGTGAGGCCATCTATGATACGCTGCCAACCATCTAGGGTATATGAATGGCCCAACAAGAGGATCTACACACCTCGTAACCACATATCCTCTAATTCTATTTTGTCCTCTATAATGAGGGAACATGGTTAACATATTTTTAGTTGAAACTGATTTGGCAACTTCTCTATAATTCATTGTGCCAGTAACACTCCTAGCAAGAGATAAATAAAATTGCTCAATGTTGATCTCATCATAACGGTTGAATGAATGAATCATCCCAATCATTCGATGAATCTCGTCTCTAATAGTAACTAATCTATCTCGATTAGCCAAATTGGGGGAGTTGTGAATTGTTTGCTCTAAACATTTTAGAGCATTGTTTAATCTAACAATACTATCCCGATATAAATTTGATCTATTTTGAGCCTCTTCACTAGAATGAGGGGAATGGTGAGATCCCTCATCGGCCATGATATATGTATCTATGTAAATCTAGAGATCTGCATATCATTAAAATATTAAAATATGTACATGAATAACACATAAAATATCTAGATAGGGAAAGAAAATTATAAATTTCTACCATCAATTCATTCTAGAGATAGAAAACATAAAATTAACCATTAATTATATTCAAGAATCTCACAATAGCAATCAAGTAAATGTATATATATATACATGTGTGTACATAAACATGTGTGTATGTACATGTGTATGTGTGTATATATACATACATACATGTGCATGTGTGTATGTATGTATGTGTATGTGTGTATGTATATATACATACATGTATATGTGTATATGTGTATATGTGCATGTATGCATGTGTATATGTGTATGTGTGTATGTATACATATATGCACGTATAATTTGCATATATACATGTCTATGTGTGTATGTATGTACATATGCACATACATACATATATGTATGTACAAGTGCATATACATACATATGCATGTACACATGTATACATACATACACACATACACATATATATGCAAATTATACACATATGTATACATACACACACACATATACACATATACACATACACACATGCGTACATGCACATATACACATATACATGTACGTATATATACATACACACATACACATACATACATACACACATGCACATGTATGTACATATATATATATGTGTGTGTGTGTGTGTGTATATATGCATACATGTACATGCATACACACATACACATGTACATACACACATATATATATGTATACATATACATGTAATGTGTAGATATATACATACGCACACATGTACATATATATGCATGTACATACATGTGTACATACACACATATGTATGCATATGTGCATATATGCATATATGTATACATGCATACACACATATGTATACACATGTATATAATACAAACATACATATATTGTACATGTGTACACACACATATACATGTACACACATATGTGCACATGTACGTGCATATATGTACATGTACATGTACACACATACACATATATGTACACACATGTACATACACATATATGTATACATACACATGTACGTGCATGGACGGTGAATTTGAAATTTGGGGTTTATAAATAATTTTCAATCCCTTACATTAAAGGCTAAGGAATGACAATGCAAAGGTGTGACTTAAGCATAAGGTATGAACCTATAATACGGTTTTTTGGATTTTTCAAGATATAAGGCATGCCAAATAATGGATTCCAAGATTAAAGATACAAAGTGAAAATAGTTAAAATTTTAATGTATAAAACTTCACTATGATCAAAATATATTGTATGACTAAAATATGCAAGTGTAATTTAAATATGATGTTTATGAAGAAGGGGTGTAATATGACCCAATATGAAGACTAAGAACTTTTGGTAAATGTAAGAAAAGGTTGTCAACCAAACTAAGATAGTCAAAGTGACAAATCTGATTTATCAAGACCTTAAGAATGGAAAAAGACTAGAATGACAATTGACAAGGTGGCCTCAAACTAGACGTATGATTTTAAAGAACCAAATTAAAGGATAACGACTTGATTGATTGAAGGTTAAGGTCAAGATAATTTGAATTTATGAATATGGTCTAATCTAAAGTTTGATAAATTTCCTAATCCAAGGTTTGAAAAAGTGTATGCAACTAAAAGGTAACCTAGAATTTGACAAATGGTGCACTAGTTTGCCAACATCCTTCCAGCTTGTGCCAAAATAGGAGCTTTGGATCAAGGTACGTATGTTCATCAAAGTATAGTGGAATGTGGCTTTTTATCAGATGTTGTAGTTGCAAGTGCACTGGTTGACATGTACTCAAAATGTGGAAGCATACACAAGGCATGTGAACTGTTTGATAAAATATCTCAATGAGATGCAGTCTCCTGGAATGCAATGGTTGGCAGATATGCACAAAATGGCATTCTTGATGAGGCTTTACAACTTTTCAAACAAATTCCTCAACCAGATGTAGTTTCATGGAATGTGATGATTGCAGGGTATGGACATCCATCAAAGCATAATTGAAAGTGATTTTTTGTCAGACATTGTTATTGCAAGTGCCTTGATAGACATGTATACAAAATGTGGAAACATACACAAGGCTTGGAAGTTGTTTGAAAAAATGCCTCAGAGAAATGTGGTCTGTTAAAAGAAGTGGACATGATTGTGAAGCCTGTAATTTTTTATTAATTGAAAGTCCAATGACTTCATTAGGTCATGCGAGGTATTCCTGGCGATGTTTGTGCTTCGTTAATATCTACTAAATTTCTGAATAGTGCACATGGCAATCCTGTTAACAATTAGCATTGTTTGGTTGATAGGTTGATCACAGTTCAGATTTTTGTAGAATTTTACTTGACAGTGGTAAATTGAATGAGTATCCTTAAATCCTATTGTTGTTGAAAGAGGGAAAATGGACTGAATAGTGAACTGGGTATGAAAAAATACTCTTTTTGCTTTACATGCATGTTTAGGGTAGGATTTTTGTATGCTTCTCATGCCGATCAATGCTTTTGAAATGAAGCCCCCAACATTTCTTAAGCATGGAAAGTATCAGACTTTCCATGGTATGATCCTTGCCAACCTGTTTCAATTGTATACTTGATGAGGAATTTTTAGGCCTTCTTGCTTTTTTGATTACTTTAGCAATCCTATTGGCATATAACATTGTCATCATATGTTTCTCAAAGTCAGATTCTCTGTTTCTTTAACTTCCATGTGCAATTGATGTTTGATAATGATTTGACATTGTGACGGTTCTGTACTTATAGACGAGCCTAACTTAAACATTTATTCAAATTGTGATAAGTTTATGTTGGACAGCAGTTGGTGGTGCTTGACATCCTGCTCAGATCAATGTACAAATGGTTGCTCTAATGACGTGGTTTCTTTTTTTGAAGATAATTTACTTTATAAACAAGGAGAAGAGTTTCATTGCAACCTTCTGTAGCATGTAACAAATTTTTTTCTTAGAGGAACTATGGAACTAAACCCAGTACCAACACATTTAAGATCCAATTAGAAATGTTAATGAACATCATGTATCTGAAGTTGGGGATCCTATATAAAATTTGGATTTAAATTTCTTTCACATGAAGTTCAATTGACCAGGAATGTACAAGCACCCTCTATGTTTAATAGAAAAATAAATGCTCTTGTAATAGATGTTATGTGAATGCAGGCTAAAAATCAAGCCCTGTTATGTCACATCTCTCCATAGCCTACACCTGATATTAGTTTTTCTATTGAAACATTTATGGTAGGAGAAGAAGAGGTGGAATATGAAGATGAAGGTGTATAGGTGGTAAAAACTATTATTGAAAACTATGAACATTCACTAGAAATAAATATGGTTATGAAAGAATCCTCGAAGAAAATCTCTCATAATGTACGACACATTTGAAGCCAAAAATTCATTTGTGATGATTATTTTTTCAAGTAGAAGGACCTCTAGAATTCAAATCATTTTTCTATGAGTATAAGGGGAATTTTATAAGAGAGAAGGTTAAGGAGATCATCATTGAGAGAGAAGTGGAAGCCTTAAGAGAGGAATAGGATGAAGTAGATAAGGAAGTGGAGAATATCACCCTAGAAGAAGGAAGGGAATTGCTAGAAGAGGCTTATGCTATGATCCTCTCAAGGTGGGATATCATTTCCACAATTGTATTTGGCAGTTTCAAGAGAAATCAAAACATAACAATGAAATTGAGCACTGAGGGAGTGGATAAAATCTATATAGTGTTTGGATATAACTCAAACAATACAACTCTTTAGATTTGGTATCTATATCCAAGGGAGAAAAGTGCAGTGATTAAATTGATGATCGAAACAAAAAATTTGGCCACCTTCCTATACACAGGGTGGGAGATACTGACCCCATTGAAATTGTTGGATTGAACATCAAAGTTGCCAAATTCACCAAAGAACAAATTGAACTGTTGGTAAAGGAGAGCAAAATATATGTTTCTGAGAATGAAATTTAAGGCATGAATTAATTACGTACAAGGAGAAAATGCCATATGAACTTATCCACAATTGGTGGATCATGAATAAGGTTACTGGTAGGATATGCACAAAATGGTATCCTTGATGAGGCTCTAAGGATTGTTAAAGAAATGACCAAACGAGATGTGGTCGCATGGACTGTAATGATTATGGGATATGCACAAAATGAGCTTGTTGAAAAATCTCTAGAGACTTTTAAGAAAATGATATTGTCAGGTGTAAAGCCTAACTCCACAACCTTTGTTAGCATCCTCCCATCCTGTGCCAAAGTGGGAGCATTAAAACAGGGTATTTTCCTCCATCAATAGATAGTGGATTTTTGTCAGATGTTGTAGTTACAAGTTCCTTGATAGACATGTATGCAAAATGTGGAAGCATATAGAAGGCACATCAACTATTCAACAAAATTTCTAAATGTGATGCATTCTCATGGAATGCAATGATTGTTGGATATGCACAAAATGGTGTTCTTGATGAGGCTCTTAAACTTTTCAAAGAAATGCCTTTACCAGATGTAGTCACCTATTTTATTTCACCATTTTTCTTCAAACCCTAGCCGAAAACAACATATTACTCTTCCTTTAATGAAAAAAAATCATAACCCCAAATTACAAATTCACTACAATAACATAACTTGCTAAAATCAAAACCCTTCACTATGCTTTGGAAATCCCCAAATTCAAAACATTTTCCAAATAACCTTGGTTTGAACCCGTTTGGTAAACTAGTTACAGAGGAGAACCTGGGAACTGAAGTGGGTCGCTGTCCAAACTTTGTAGTTCCTCCCTTCAGCAGGTGCATTCGACCGACCCTGTTTCAATCGAACAACATTCGACCAAACGTCCAAATGAATGCTGGCCTTTTTTTTTTGTTTTTATTTTCCTTGTTCCGGCTAAAAGTCTTTCGGTCGAATATGTTTTGGCTGAAAGACTTTCGGCCGAATACGTTTTGGCCGAAACACTTTCAGGCGAAAGGGGGGTGCCACGTACATGCCACATCACTGACACTTTGTTTCGGCCAAAACCTATTTGCCCGACCTGCATTCGACCGAAATCTGTTCGACCGAAATTATTTGCTAGGCCAAAAGTGTGAGACACTATTATGCTTTTACTCGTCTATTACAATTTTTTTTTGCAATTTGGCACCAAAATTGTGTTACAAATCCATGCATTTACCCATTGATGTAAATTATTGTTTTCAAAAAAAAAATATACCCTTTTGAAGAGGATTCTCTCCTCCAGGGCATCATATATTTTCCAATTTATTTTATGATGATTTACTATTTTTTTTATTTAATTTCAACTCAGCATATTTTTGACTTTAAACAACCTACTTGCAATATTTTAAAATATTTATATACTAAAACTAATCAATATATATATATATATATATTTGGATTCAACACTATGAGCTCTACAAAAGTGTATTTTTTTTTAAAAAATAATAATTTTGATTCAAGAAATATTCACCAGAGGTTGGAAATTTTTGAAAATTTGAAAAAATGGTGACTTTGCTACCAAGTCACTTGCCATCTAGATATATTCAGTTAAATAGGATTCAACTGAATAGTTTCTAGCCTAAATGTATTTGACTAAATATTGTTCGGTCAGATCAGATCCGATCGAAATACTAATTTTTTCCATTCTTTTTTTTCCATTTTCATCCAATTTCTAATTAAACATAGCCGATCGACTTTGAGATTTTTTTAATTTGTTTTATAGATTTTTCTCATTTTTCGTCCAGTTTTTATTGAAAAAACTATTTAAGTAGCTTTTATTAGTCTATTTTTTAGGTTTTTGTCCATTTTTCCTCCATTTTTTTATGTTATTGGCAAAATGCCTGTGCCCAAATTTTTTTTTTGCTTTTCTATTCATGGTCTTTGGTCGGAAGTGATTCAACCGGGTAGGTTTTGGTTGAAACATACTTGGCCTAAACGGTTATGCCACATAGGTACCATGTCGTTGCCACGTGGTTTCGACCGAAACCTACTCGGTCGAATCTCTTCCGGCTAAAACATGTTCAATAGAATCCATACGATTGGCCCAAAGTGTGACACATGTTTGTACTTTTACCCATTTGTACATGGGTCCCTAACATGGCCTCATAGTTGGGACCCATCCTTCCATATTTGCATAATGATCTTCTCTCCCTAAGTTGCACTTATGGAGGGGTGTTGGTGTGAATGGGGTTATTTCCTAACTAGTTATTAGTGAGGACCTATTCACATTATTATAAGTTTACTTGGGAGTTAAGTTTCTTAGTTGTCATTTCTAGAAGTTAGTTATAATGGGACCATGCCTCATTATTTACTTTTAGTTATTTAGGCATTTAATAATTCTCTAATGCATTTAATATTTGCATTGAGAATTTAATGTGTGTGTCCTAGTTTGTTATCATTTAGTTGTTTCATGTGATAGGATTAAGACACTTGTCATGATTTTATTTAATCCTATCTCACTCCTTGCCTACATAAGCAAGACTTCATATGTACATTGCATAAATCCAAACAACTCAGTTGAGATATTTTTCAATTGTGTAAGTCCAATATATTATTGCAATCTTGAGTATTGCATATTGACATATCTTGCAGCCATTCTTGCAATTTCATGTTCTTGCTTTACCCTCTTGTAGAAGGTTGTTGACTTTTGCAGATGATCTTGGAGGTGTGAGTTCTTGAGTGACTTTAACATGGTATCAAAGTTATATCTCAGCTTCTAACACATACCACTATACCACTATAATCCTACTAAAATGTATGATTTAAAGTCATTGATAAACTTTCCAAACATATTCTGACATCGATTCAATTTGTATAGTAGGTATTCCAACACAAATCACCAATTACAAATCACTAATACCAACTATTTAAAACCCTTTCAAAATAATGTAAATTAAAATCAATTAATTTAAAAAAATTGAAATGGAACAAAAACACTTGATAATCACAATCACTATGGGATAACCTTTTCTTTAAAACAAAATATATTCAGAAGAGAGAATATCAATTAGCTATAACCTTTTTAAAAAAAATAAAAAATAAAATATAACTAAATAAAAAATGCATGTACGGTATAACATGGTGCGATTATTTATTAATTAATTAAAAATGAAGGTTCCATTAATTAAAAATAAAGATACAATAGAACCCTCATTTTTAATTAATTAATAAATGCAATCAAATGACCATTTGAAAGACTCCATAGACATTGCCCCGTTACACCTAAAACACAGTCTTTACCGTTATTGTAAGTGCATTTAGTTTTAGGGGTTTAATGAGGAGGCTCTTAAATGCAGTAAAATTTTAATTACTCTCTTACAGTAAATGAAAGCAGACATTTACGTAGACCATAAGATTATACAAATATAATTTAAAAAGAGAGGGAATGCATTATATTTGACTTTTAAATAAGGTAGTCCCAAAATTTGAAAGCAAATTTGAATGGATAAAACTGTCAAGAAAAATCTGCTTGACAGGCAAGATCGCCCGTCAAATTGAGACTGAAACAAATGAAAACCGTTGCCACCTTGATAAAAGATAAAATAAATAGGCTTCCGGAACTGGGATTTTGAGGCCTTTCAACGCAGACGGCAGTGGCGGAAGTTTTCTGCCACTGTCACTCATTTCCATCCGCCACTCCCTCCCAAATCTAATAGTTTTTTCATGTTTTTTTTTAAATTCAATAAAACAAATTGAAGAAGTCGATCACAATCAAAGAAGCCACAATGTTTCGCATGAGAGTAAGTGGCTCACTTGAGATTTCAGTTTCTTTTCCTCTGTGAATTTAATGATCTGAATTTTTCCTGTAGAATAGTTTTTATTTGGTTTATTCATTGTGTTGCTTTCTTAGTGTTTTGTGGGGATTTAGTTTTACAAGGTTTAGAGGTTTCTTTGTCTTCAAATAATTCTGAATTGTTTTTTGAAAATCTCTGCAGCCTGTATTATTGTGTTGTTGTTTTAGGGTTGTAATTTCATTTGAACTTTTGAGGTGTGACTATTTTCATTTACGTCGAATTTGATTTATAAAATGGTGACCAATTTTATCACTGGTCCTCATAATCAACAGAAACCTATATCATTGTTTTTTGGGATGTTTCTTTCCAATGATTTTTTTGCTTTTTTGGGTTGGGGGAGGAGGGTTTTCTGTCAATGTGATATAGAATGTTGAATGTAAATTATGATATATTGAATAGTTTACTGTCAGATTTCATATGAACAAACCATAATGCATTGCTTTTTGGGATGTTTCCCTCCAATATTTTTTTTGTTTTTCTGGGTTGGGGGAGGAGGGTTTTCTGTCAATGTGGTATAGAATGTTGAATTTAAATTATGATATATTGAATAGTTTACTGCCAGATTTCATAGAACTATGAACAAAGCATAATACACTGCTTTTTTGGGATGTTTCTTTCCAATGATTTTTTTTGTTTTTCTGGATTGAGAGAGGAGGGTTTTCTGTCAATGTGGTATAGAATGTTGAATGTAAATTATGATACATTGAATAGTTTACTGCCAGATTTCATAGAATTATGAACAAAGCATAATGCTTTTTGGGATGTTTCCCTCCAATGTTTTTTTTGTTTTTCTGGATTGGAGAGGAAGGTTTTCTGTCAATGTGATATAGAATGTTAGAATGTAAATTATGATATATTGAATAGTAAACTGCCAGATTTCATAGAATTACGAACAAAGCATAGTACACAATAAGAATGGTTACCGCAAATCCTAATGTTTAACAATGATTTGCAGATAAATTCTATCAGAGAACATGCAAAATATGAGCCAGAACATTCAGAATTAGAAGAGTCAACATCTCAATGGCATTTTAGCAGAGAAGAAATTGAGAACTCGCCATCAAGAAAGGATGGGATTGATTTGAGAAGAGAAATCTATTTGCAAAGATCATACAGCACATTTCTTCAAGACCTTGGAATGCGGATTGGAATGTAAGTCATATTGGTTTTCTAGTGTGGGAATGCTGCAGATTTTTTTATAATTTTTCTGAGAAGATTTTCATTTGTAATCTACTGTATGTGTGCACTGATCCTGGTTACTTATTCTTTCTGCAGCCCACAGATGACAATTGCCACAGCCATAACACTGTGCCATCGTTTCTTCCATCGGCAGTCGCATGCAAGAAATGATAGAACTGTAAATTCAGTTACTGTTATCTTTTCATGTTTTTTATGTTTTACATTTTCTTATTTAGTATTAATTATCAGATTTTGTTTCTTGCTTGTAAAGACCAAGAATATATTCCTTTACTTGCACTCTTTCATCTTGCATATGGTAGTGAAAGAATTTTAGCATTCATAAGGCATGATTTTTAGGGGCCATTGATACGTGCAGAAGATTAAAATGCGTTGTTTTGATTCAATCCCAACAACACAATACTTTAGAAGATGCATTTGACCTCAGAACTGGGATTAATTGGATCCTGAACAACAATTAGACAATTTTTCAAACTGTGAAAACATGGTATCTCTTGAGTTGAGTATTGGTAGACCTTTTTGCTTATTCAATGGGGTTGATAGTCAATACAAAACCATGGGGTTTAACAAACTCCCACCATTAGGGTTTTTTTCTTACCAAAATTTAGTTTTCGATAGGGTTTTTCTCTTATCAAAATTTAGTTTGCGAAAGCAATTTTATGCAGATGGGTTTAACAAACTCCCACCATTAGATTATTTCTCAATTTTATGTAGATTAAGAAGATCCCCTATATGATCTATATTAGATTGTTTTATCTTTCAAATAATTCTCCTTTAATTATGCATATAAATTTTCATAGAAATAGTTACGAGTAGATTCACTTAATGGTATTCGCTGCATATTAATATTTAATTTTAATGAATGGAGAAAATTTATCTCAAGAATATATTTAAAGATATATATGATCAATTTTTTTTTTGTTTTTTCTTGTTTATGCAGGTCAATTTTATGAAAAAACAAATGATTGATATTGAGGTCTTATATTTTGGTTTCAACTCTTCAAGCATTACTTTAGAGGGTTAGTATGACAAATATATGCTTGCCAAGATTAAATACACATAAATTATGCAATTTAAAATTTATTATTGTTATCTTAGTAGATACAATCCATTGGATGGCAAGTTTGAGATACAAGAACTTTGGTTTAGTGTGTTGATTTAGCAAAACCTATATGGTTTTTGATATTACAAGCCATGCAACAATCATCAATCTATGATTCATTTTTTTTTAAGAATATTTAGAATCCTTGACATGACATTCTTTTCAAATATCATATGAATAGAGGCAATCTAGGCACCATATTTGTGTTCCTATTTATTAATAGGGACCTTGTAGTTACCCTTGTGGCACATTTCATCGTTGTCTATAAAAAATGTTATTTTGTATCATCACCTTGATTAGTATGTACACAACTTTCTAGTTACCAAAGTTCATAAATTTGAACTTTTGACTCACATATCCTGTCATCAACCAACAAGAGAGTATATTTCTCATTAACAATCGTGTGTAGCCAAAGTGTTCCCCATATAATTCTAAAAGTATCATATAATGTGAATCCTTCATGGTTTTGGCTCAATAAATTAAAGTAGGTGGGGGACTTCTTAGGGGTTTTTATTCTAACATCACTTAAAAAATATATTTGTATCACCTATATTTTCTTATTTGTTTGCTTTGTATTTGTGCACAAGTTTTCTCAGCTTTGTAGTGCTAAAATAATAATGTGATAGATTTATATGAGTATTTTTAATTCATAGTGATTATAGAGATTTGATGCATAATATCTTGGTTTCATGTAAAAAAATTGCATCCACATATATTTGGTTGAAGACGCAACTAATTTTTGAGATTGAGCATGTAATGTTGATGTTTCACTCGAAGGGTCTTCATGTGCTTAATTGGTTATGATGATCTCGGAATGTAGTAAGTCATCAACAACATGGATACATATTGAGCCAATTAAGGATGATTCAAAGGAGAACTTAACAATGTCTTGGATTTTGATTTATCTTAAAAATTGTACATTAGATTCTAAAGCAAAGGGGTGTTGGTAGTCAAGAGGTTGACAAGGATCAACAATTCCAAGTGGTTGTATGACCTTTTTTCAAGTTAGAGCATTGATAGGGGTTTAAATTCATTGTGTGGAGTCTCTACATGTTTATTATTTCCTTATGAATGGGTGGCCCATATGTTGTAATTTTTAATACTTCTCTAAGTAAGGGTAAAATCACAAAGTTGTGTCACACTTTTAACTAACAAAATAGTTTCTAATGAAATAATTTTACCTAAAACCATGTAGCATATATGTGACACATGGTTTTAGGCATTGAAAGGGGTACACATTCATTATGTGGAGAGTCTCTACACGTCTCTAATATCCCTATCAATGGGTGACATATGTTGTAATTTATAATACTTCTCCAAGTAAGGGTAAAAGCTCAAAGTTGTCACATTTTTAGCCAACAAAATAGTTTATAAAGAAACAATTTCCCTTGAAACCACATAACATATATGTGACACATATAGTTTCGAGAATTTTTTTTTCATTTGAAACTATAAAATGATTTTTCCCCCATTAAAAGTTTGAATTGTTGTTGAATTTATGTGTATGGTTTTAAACAAAACTCTTTTAGTTGAAAGTGTTTTGATCGAAACTATCTATGTGGAAATTTAACCCCTCTTTTGGGGTAAATTCAAAAAGACTTCAACTTCAATTCTAAATTTCTACAACTAAGGGTACTTTCATGAAAATACCTTTTTTTAGAGTTCCGAGTCTAGAATCCTTATTTTTTATATTTCCATTTTTAAAAAATTTTATTCTGATTTAAAAAAATAATATTGCAAGTAGGTATTTATAATCAAACATAAGGTTGATTAAAAATTAAAAAAATATTAAAACATATTTAAATATTTTTAAAAATATACGATGCATTAGAGGAGAGAATCCTCTCCAAAACAATATATTTTTTTTAATGATAAAAAGACTTAGACAAAAGTTGATGTTTCATAAAAACTAGGATGTTCTCATAAGGTTTGACTTTAAAATGTTATTAAAAAAACAATTTTTTTTTTTTTTATCAAAACTAAACTATTTTCATGCATTAGATATTGAAGTTAACTATTTGGGGAAAAAATTAAGGGAAAAAGTAATTTCTCTTTTTTTTTGTGACATCCCATCAATTTTGAACTTTAAAAAAATAAATTCAACAATTCAAAATTTTTCTTAAATTTATAAAAAAAATGTCAAACCAATTTATATATATATATATATTTTAAATTACAAGCATAAACTTCATCAAAAATTCTACATTTGATTAATTTATATCATTTTGAATTATAAAATATAAAGGCCACTTTTATGTGGTCGAAGTTGAAAATTTATATTTATGTTGAACATTTCTTTCATAAAAATGTGACATGGGTTTGTACTTTTACCCATAAATAATATTTGTTTTTTGTGTTTTCAAATATTCTATTTTATTTTTCATTGTGTACTCCATTAATTGGTTTTTCATTTCAATTGTTACTAATATGGCATAAAAAATTGTATATTAAATTACAAAAGAACAAACAAAGCCAACAAGTCAAAGGTAGAAAATAAATTCCAAAGGTTTGACATTATTAGAACAAGAGAGTCTAAATAAGAAAAATTATAAGAAGCGACTTACCAAGGTGGGGTAGTCTCCCGCTTCCCAAAAATGGGCTATAATTTTTGATACCAAGTTGATTATTAGGTTTAGATCCTCAAATTTATAATTCTCAAATATTGGAGTTATTTTATATAATATTTGTGACTTAGTCAACAATTTCAACAAGGTACCACTAGTGATACTTGTAGGAGTTGGATGTGAACTCCCAACAACCTAGGATCTACTATCAAACTAAAATATTTTTCACAAGAGATAAATGACAAGAATAACTTGTTATAATTAAGGATGCAAGATTGATTGATTGAATATGAAATGTACATATGATGTCTTGCTTATAAAGGAAAGGTTGTGAGATAAGATTAGACAAGATCATAACATATGTCTTAATCCTATACAATGACACAACTACCTCAACAATTATTAAATGACCTAGGATTCAAGAATAAATGTGATGATAAGATAATATAAGATCAAATGACACCTAAGACTTTTAGAAAGATTCTCTAGGACATGTTAGATGCAAGGAACTATAAGTGACCTATATAGATAAAATATTTAATAAAACTATTATGTAATGATGTAAAGATGCAAGGATGGGTCCTAACTATGAGGAAATGTTAGGTATCCATGTACAAATGAAATCTCTTACAAATAGAGAAAAGGAGAAAACCTAGTGAAAAAAAAGCTCATTTTCAAATGAGAGATGAAAAAAATGTTCTCATTGAAGAATGAGAGCAAAAAACCCCATGCAAGGAAAATGAATACCCCATAAGAGAGAAGAAGAGAGACCATGAACACCCCCCTCAATGTGGACTCTCCTACAATGATGGTAGATGCTCAAAACTTAATGTTGAAGATGATCCAATACTACTAAAAAACATTCCTCCTCTTAGGAAGAAACATAGCCAAGATGGTATACAGGATGTCTTCCCATTTCTAAAAGGAATATGAGTGAAGAAGGATGATGTGTGATGTCTCTGAATGATGCTCAAGTGTTTAGACATGTCAATGTCAAAATTTATCACACTCTAAATAGATGTTCTAGGCCACAGTGTAGAAGATGACAATTTTGAATCTCCTAGAAATGATTATAGAACACAATTTATTTAAGAAAAACATACCTCCTCTGAAAATAAACAAGTCTCCTTCAAATGTTTCTCAAAAGAATCTACACTCATGTAAAATTGTGAGGAATGATCATGTAGAGAATGAACAAGAGGGCCAGAGTGTTCCCTCATAACAACTAAAGAAGGGTCATCTCCATCAATGATAATATGTATGTAATCAATGGTGTCTCCCAAATTTGATACCATGCATGAGTTGAATGTGAATTCCCAACATCTTAGGATCAACTTTTAAACCAAAATATCTTTCACAAGAGAGAAATGATGAGAATAGTTTGTTATGATTAAGGATGCAAGATGGATTGATTGAATATGAAATGCACTTATGATGCCTTTCTTATAAAGGCAAGGTTATGAGATAGGATTAGACAAGATCATGTGACATGTGTATCAATCTTGTACAACGAGATAACTACTTCAACAATTATTAAATGACCTAGGACACAAGTATTAAATGCCATGATAAGATAAGATAAGATGACATGATATCTAAGACTTTTAAAAAGATTCACTAGGATCTAAGTAAACTTAACATGTAAATAGGAACTATAAGTGAACTATATAGGTAAAATTCCTATTTACATCAACAATAGTTTATCAATATTATCTTGGGATCACAACAACGTGCTTGTAAATATGTGTAAATTATATGTTACAATAATTTTTGGTCATAGGTTGTTCAAAGTATTATATTAAATTTATCCTCTATTTTAGCTACTAATAGATCCACATGCATGTGGAATAACTCCAACAACCCCCCTTATTCCATCATGCTTCAAATAGGGATAGGTGCATTCAGTAGTTCATAAAAAACATAAGATATGGGTAGGGATACACATCTATTAATTCCAAGAAATAGTGGAATGAAATTCTCTATGATTTTTAACTTTTTTCAAAGATAGGGACAAACACATCTACCCATGGAACCAAGGAAAGGGACTAACACATATATATGAATTCATACAAAAAAAGTGGATAGAGATAAATACATCTATCCAATGCCAATTATGAACACCTGAACACACACTTTTTCTCACAAAAATTATGATTGGGGATACACACATACAATCATAGTTACTCAACAAATGTGATTGGTGAAAAACACTTCCAATCACATAAATCATCTTGTGAATAGGGACAAACATATCCATTCACAAAAAACCAACAATTGTGATTGGGGACAAAGCACATCCAATCACAAATAGAAATTTTTGGTTTGATTTAAAAAATGTATCCCCCTCACTATTTTATGTGGAGATTCTTTATTAGCTATTTCAAAAAGATTCTTCAGTATTATCTATAATCAATGTTTTATCTATATTTAGCTTATTAGCAAGGAGATCTTTGGAATGTTGAATACAATTCATAATAGTGTGTTTTTTTTTCTTGCAATAGTAGCACAAAATTCTATCTTTGAAAAAATGATTTTCTTTGAAATAGAAAAATTGAATTTAGAGGAACGGTTAGGTTTTTCTTTTACAAGCATAACAATTGCCTCTATAGTCGAGTCATTTTTTTAGCTCCCTCATCAATCAAAGTACGTATATTATGTCTTGTAAGGTAGCATATACTTTGTTCAATGTGAACATAATGTTACCACAACAAGGATGCATGCTATTCAACAAAATAGTTGCATCACCATCATCTACATTGGCTTTTATCATAACTATTTGATTGATCAATGAACAAAACTTACTGATGTGTTAAACAATATTGTTGTCTTCCATCATTTTTAGCCCAAATAATTTTTTATTTTAGTCTCATTTTTACACTTGATTCTTGTGATCCAAACAAAGCATTTAGATAATCCCATACTTTCTTTGAGATCATCAATACTTGTCAATATGGTGGAGGTATGCATCTAAAATTTTAAGATCAATCAAATATATTACTCTTCAATCCTTTGAAGTCTATTTTTTGATTCCATCAGTATCAGTTTCCTTTATGGTAGCTCCACTTACCATATCTAATAGATCATTTTCAATAAGGATCAATTGTAACCTAACTAAATTTATGTGTGAAATTTTGTACCATACCTTCAAATTTCTCGATTAAAATGTTATTTTTCTCCATATTAAAAGTTTCTACTGCCAAATTAAAACAATGTCAAAAGTGTTGTTTCCTACACACCTTGACTTGATTGAGAATACTACTATATTTGAATTTTATGAAAATGTATAAACTTTGTGCTCTATGTGGGTTCCCTATATCTCTATAAAGTTTGTGTATAATTCTTAAGAATATATTCTCTTAATTTTTTAATCCATTCATAACCATTTTTCACTATTTGAGATAAATTAGCATTTTATTGTTTGCAAAGGAAAATTATTGGGTTGGAAATGTGAAGTTTGAATTCAAGGGATGCAAGTATTGGGTCTTGTCAAAAATCTATGACCCACTAGAATGCTAGATGATAGAAATAATTAAAATGTTTTTGAGGATAGTGTTTAAGTGTGATAGTGGTCATGAGGTGTTGGTTAATGATGATTCATGCTCCAAGTGATTGAAAATGATTGAAATTATCCTTATAAAAAGAGGACACTAAGTTGGCTTCCAAATAATAGAGAAAAGTACCAATTGTGTACTTTTTGACTCTACATATTGCCACCACTTTAGCAAACATATGATCGATGAAAAATAAAGAATACTAAAGTAAATAGAAATTATGTTCATTATAACTGAAAAGAATGACACTAAATATTTTGTACTTGATTTCATTTATCTATTCTCATCTGATTATTGTCATGAAATCTACAATGTAGAGATGAAGATAAACCAATGGAAACCATGAAAATATACCAAAGAGTAATTGTACACACATGTTTAGCCAATTCTTATTTAATTTTTTGAATCTAGTAGGGGCTCATGGAGTAGGAAAAAATGTGGCTCCAAGAAAAAAAGTAGAGATTAAATAGAATTTAGATTTGTAGATGTAATTATATAATTATAAATTCTATTTTCTTAGGTAAATTATGAAATAAGAGCACATTTCAAATCCCTTGATTGATGGGATTATTTACCACCTTTACCTCATTCATATACTTGATTTATGGTAGTTAGGAGCCACATCTCTCTCATCAAGATGAGTTCACTTGACATGAATTCTCCTACAGGTTGAGTAGATCCTCTACTTCACTACTTTTATAATGCACTTTTCATCCTAATTTATTCATGCCCATTGTTTATATTTCCTTTATTTTACATACCATCAGTATAGATATTGGAATATTATTATTTTCATCATTTTTACATTTGAATTAGTATCATCTTATATTTTTTGCTAGGTAGATTTAATAAATTATTAAATTTATTTATTAAATGTAACAGGGTATCAATGCATGATAATTTAGGTGTCAATTAATTTATTTTGGGATATTTGTTATACTTCTTTTACCTATGCTTTATTGTCTTACAAATTAGGTATTTTTAGATCACTCATTGTAGGAGGATTTTTGGAAAGAAATAGACTACTCCATTACATTTAGAAGGGTCAAGTTAGATAAGCATTCTCTTGACTCATCTCAAAAAATTAAGCTTTCCTGTTCTTCTTTTCTCTTTATTCCTCCAATTGGCCATTCTCCTAAATACTCTCAACCACATCCTTATCATTACTATGTTCAATATACATGTGGTATTTATTATATTCACATTTTTTTCTTTCATATTCATTCTCCTCGCAATCTATGGTTTGGACTTAATATTCTCTACCCATCTCTTTATTTTTCTCTCTCTAGGATTAGCATATTCATCTATGTCTTGAATCTCATCTTCCACATGATATTATAGATTGATCTCTCTCAAGGAGGAGCACTCACTTTCCAATTTAGTGGTGTCTCTCTTCTCAAAATCCTCAAAGGAAATTTTTAAGGAATGTTAAGAGATTTTAGAGGCGTTAAAGTAACCCACAATTCTATTGACATTATTCTCCCATAAATTAAAATTTATAATAAGAAATTTAGGATTTATATTTTGAGCTTTCATGATACTGGCTAATAAGAAGATTAGCCACTAGTGAAGGGGGATTAGACTAGGAGTCCATTTGCAATCTTTTATTGAAGTTTTAAAAGGTGAGAGAACATAGATTGAGGACACCCTTATTTTATGCCTAAAATGGTATAATAGGATAAAATACTATCCATAGAAAAATATAAACCTTATTTTGAAAGTAACATGTCTCATTACTTTTTGCACCACTTCTCTCCAAAATAATTTGAGAGAATTCCTCATATGCCCAAAATTTAGTTTAACAATATTTTTGTTAGGCTTAAGGAAAGTTTTCATGGATTCACACATAACCCTCCTATCTTTAAACATTTTTCTTCCTCCATATAAATCCCTATAACGTGTGCAATAATCTCCTCCATTATTAGATGTTCTATATCCTGCATTGAGTCTTTCCTTTCCTTAAACCCCTAATTGAAGGCTTTAGCTACCATCGTATCATGCCCATTAAGGGATCCATTTGATTTCTTTCACCTCCCATGGTGAAATTCTCCTTGTCACTATCAAATTTGTTCCACATAATCTCAATATTGTTCTCTAAAAGAAGTAATATTATGGTTGTATAACTCACTAGAACACACTGTCTTGGCATAGAATTGATCATCATTAGACGTGATGTATATAAATGTATCTGATGATCTTTAATATATTTCCTTCATAAGGTGGTATAAATGATTATTTTGGCCATCATTACTAATCAATCTAGTAGCTTTTGTGGATATAATATATTTTTTATTCCATTTGGTAGTCCCTTTGTTATGGACTCCCTAATTCATAAAAAACATGGAATTTTTGTTACCTTCATGAAACATGTGTTGGAAATAGACCTTTTCAAATTTATTACTTAAAATGAGTTCATCTTTGATGATATTATCTATAATCCAACTAGGGGATTATAACCTTGAAGGAAACTAATGTTATTCAAGGAATTCAGGCCTCAACTAATTTTTTTTCGACGTCTATTTGATTATTCATTCAAATAACATTGAATTTTGTTGCAACATTATCCATAATGGTTTTTTTTTACCCAAATAGATAGAATATGCAACCATAACTTTTCCTTTGTGAGATCTGAGAACACCACAACAACATTTTAGTCTCAAGTTAAATTTTGAGGCCACTTCGATGTTCACTTCACTCTGATTGCAAGGAGAGTATCAAAACCACACTAGTTTTTTGAGGTTTTAGCTCTTTTCAATAGGGGTAGAAATACAAAAGTTAAGCTTCCAAGCCTTGGAAATCTCCAAGTAATAATTAGAAACTCCCAACTTTAGATTATTTAAAAATTTATTTATCCCTAGAATAACTTCTCCTTAATAGTTGAACCAATTTCATGTGCCACTCTACCAAGCACAACTTTCTTCTCCCAAAATATATCATTATTTATTTCTTTCCATAGTCCCTAGGAAACATGGGGTATCATGAGGATCCATAAAAGTTCTAAAGAAGGATAGTGGGAGGGTGAAACTCATTATTCCATTGAACATTGAATATAATATGAAAAAAACCAATTAACTTTGAAGAGGGGAAGGAGGTCCTCTCAAACCTCTCTAGAGAAGTAGCCATCCAATAAAATATGAGTAGAAAAAAATGATACATCTATTTGGAAAAAAAAAAATTCTCTTCATCAAATTATCAAGATTAATAATCTTATTCTAAACCAAGACCCAATAAAATTAGTTAATTTTAGGAATCAACATCAGTAAATAGAGCTTAGCTCAAAAAGGAGTAGGTTCAAATTGGTTTCCTAGAGAATAAAACCCCAAAGAAATAAATTAGGTTCCATTTGTAGACCCTTTACAAATTAAATTATATCCCTTATAGTGAATTGAGGAATGTGAAATAGATACATCATTTTTTGAAGCTTGGACATGGGTCTCACTGAGTCTAAAATTTGATTTTATTCTCTTCTTCAATATAATCACTCTCTTTTTACCTTGGTTGGGGTACCTCATATGGCTTATCTTGTTATGCCCATTTCCTTTTCTTTAAGTTATGTTTAAGGGGGTGTTGATGTAATTATATAATTTCACCTTATATTAAGTTTACTTAGGAAATTTAATTTATTTACTTAGGTAAATTAGGAAATAAGAGAATATAACAACCCCCTTGATTTATCTAGAATTAATTTTCACCTCTATTACATTCATCTTCTTGATTTATGAAAATTAGGTTCCACCTTTCCCTCATCAAGATGAGTTCATTTGACACTACTACTCCTACATGCCAAGTCAATCCTCTAGTTCATTGCTCCTCTTAGACACTTGTCATCATGACTTGTGCATTACCTTAGTCTATATTGTAGTCCATTTCATTTTTTTTGCACAATATTAATATAGATATTGGATGTTGGAATTCTCATCTTGTTTGTATTTAATTAGTGTCATCTTCTTATTTTTGTTCTTAAGAAAAATGAATTATTTCTATTTTATTATTAAATATAACAAAACTTATGTGGATCATATTATGTGACTATCATGTTGTTGTTACCAAGTTTTCCTCCATGAAGGATACAATACATGATTAGGGTAGGTTGTGTGAATAATTTTAATCAACAATGGTGTAAGACTCATGTATAGTTACTTTAATGAAGAGTGGATAATATAGTGCTCATGTAGAACGACTATAACCATGAGTGTGTAGTGTAAGGATCATGAAGAGGTACTTTTACCATTGCATAATGTGTGTGTAATATGAGAAAGGATAATGCCCCCTATGAAATTTATTAGATAGGAGGGAATGAATTGAATTTATGGAAATATATGATGGGAAATATGAGAATGCCAAATAAATTTGTATTTAAATAAGGATTTATGGTGAAGGATAATATACACATGTAGTTCAAAGCAACATAGATATGGGAAGGTGTGATGTATAGTGTTGTATAAGTGTTCATTTTCTAATTAGTTAACCGCATAAGGCATATACCCTATGATAAGACACAAAAATGTCAATGTAGGGTTTATAATTTTTATGTATGATAAGGGAATGCAAAGGTAAAAAGTATAAGAAATACATGAATATTTTGGAAAGATCACACATAACTTGATCATGTGAGAAAGTTGAAATTTTTTATTTGGGAAGTGTGACTAAGATGTTGCATGTAAGTGACAATGCTATCATGGAGAATGAAAAAAGAGTGAGCAAAGGAGACATTAAATATGATTTAATATTTTAGGGAAATCATAAACAAGGAAAAATAAGTGCCCAGATGAATAGTGGTAAAAAACACATAACAAGGATAGAATAATCAACAAGGTGTAAGGAAATAGGACACAAGGATAATAAAAGAAAACACAATATCAACAAAAGGCCAAAAATATAAACCAAATAATGGTGGATGCTTTTTTTTCTTGACATGAAAAGAGTGGATTTAAATCAATCTAATATTTGTGTCATTGTTAAATGATCAAACCATAAAAGTACATAGGAGGGAATGTAGGGATCACATAAAGAATAGGGAAGAAAGGTACATAGAGAATACAATAAAGGAATTGTGCTTTTGGGGTAACATGTTGAAGATGGAGTGCTTTAATTCTTTGCATCATCTCAATGTCGTATAAAAATGCATCATAAAGGAAGAATATGAGATAGGGAAGATATTCAAGATAGAAAAAATGTGATTTGAGGTAGATGAAGGTGGAGAAATTTGATGCTTTGCATCATCCCATATGGCATAGAAATATGCATCACAAAGGAGAAAGATGAGATGAGATTTTATAAAACTAAGGACAACTATGCTTTTGGGTCAACATGATCAAGGTGAAGCACCTTGATAATTTGCATTATCGAAAAATCATTGGATGAAAATAAAACGAAAGAGGGACAACATAGAGAAGCATGCACATAAAGATAAGGGAAGGTATAATTTTATCAACATGATAAGAGTAACTATAAGGAACACTAGTGACTTTGCACCATTCTAAGAGAATAGGGAAAACACATAAATAATAAGGATACAAATGGGATGGGAGCATTAAAAATATACATTATTCTTGAGATTGTATTTTGACATGCACCTACAAGTGTAACCTTATATCATCCCCTAAATTTGAGAAACAAAATCCAACACACACCACACAAATATATGAGAAGAAGCCTATATGGATCTAATTACTATAGTTAATGTAGGCATCTTCTTTGTGCAAACCATTATCCTCAAAATTATCCAAAGAAAATGAACCCATACGAGACAAATATGCCTATAGAAGAGGAAGGTGCATTAGGAATGAGAAGACCTAATGTGAATATAGATGAAAAGGCAGAGATGCATGATTTGGGTTTGGGAACCCAAAATTTCTTAGGTTATCTTATATTCATGGAAGTGTCATAGAAGAAGAGGGGTAGTAGGAAGTGTAGAAGTGGGTGTAGTGGATTTGGTTTGAGGTTTGGTATTTTGAAAGAATTGGATGTGATATTAATTAAGATAGGGAATTTGAGTAAGGGGAGATGTGGGATTGTTTAAAAAATTATATTTTTGATGGGATGGAGGGATTATTTTAGGAGAAGGTTTTGGTAGGTTTCGAATGTATTGAAGAGGGATATATTTGACACATTGATGGAGAACAAAAAATATGGCTTGTGCTTGTTCTACCTAATAGTATCCAAGAAGAATGTTGAAGTGACCTAGATTGGGAATGCTATAAAATAATATAATAAATTATTTCAAAGAAACACAAATAGGAAGAATGATGCAACTGAGGTATTGATAAGAGTTTCATTGAAACATTTGAGAGGCACATTGGAGGTTGCATGTGAGTTCCACTAAAAGTGTTGATTGAAGATGAATTACTTAATAGTACTGATATTAAATTGAAAGTTTGGTTCAATAAAAAATCCTCAAATCATTTTAATTGCCACATGTTCTTTAATATATATATATAATTTAAAATTAAAAATACTGTTAATATAATTAATGAATTATATACTTTACATAGTACCATCTCTAAAATTTAAAAATTACATTATAGATTTATCTATTATTTCCTCCCTTAATGCCCTAAATTTATTCATGGCACTTCCACAATTATTTGTGATACTAATTCTTTTTGAAAATACTATTGAGTGAATGACCATGATATTTATAATTTACACAAGCCTTTGCCATAAAATATGAGACCTAATTGATAATAATATCATACATATAAAGTATCTTAATAATAGCGGGCAATAAATTTCACACACCTATTAACTAGAACTTGTTGATTAATATACTTATCCATTTTCCCAACACCAGTAGTCTATTCAAGCCCTTCATTGTCATTAGGGAATGACCTAGGGAATCCCAAGGAAGTAGTCAAAATGTCTAGCAATGCCTAACATAGGTAGTCATTAAATAATATGGGCAAGGATTTCAAGTGCCAAGACCACATTGTGAGTCACCTATCAAGATTTTATAAGGATTGTAATGCTCATGCCTAGCAATAAGGGATATTTCCAATCATAGATAGTATCACACAACCTCTCCTCTAGTATAATGCCGAGTACAAATGAGAAATATGAAGTTCAAGGTCAAAGAAATATAACCACTAGTTTTAAGAATGGTGACAAGTATGATTATCATCAATAATAAAATTCTATGCTTTGAATTGCATGGGCGCTTAGAATATAGGGATTGAAATCCATTAGAAAGAGACCCAATGACCATAAAAATTGATTTTAATGCATAGCAAAACATGTTAGGCTTGAGAACCCAACTAATTAAAAAATGAAACATTTTTTATATACAAAGAAAATTTATACAAATTACATCAACTATAGGACCTATAAAACAAAATTAGAAAATAACCAACATGGTTAATGCTTATGTGTGTGTAGGATTGATAGAGATTAAAATGCTCTTATATCATACACATTGTTTAAGTAGAAAATTTTCTATGAGCTTGAGGCTTAAGAACATTTTGTAATCTCATAACTATGATCCCATGCTTATTTTAGATCCAAAGTGTCTCTTTGTTTGCTTTCTTCTCCATATCTATGAAACATTTTTCATTTGTCTTCTAACCCTATTTGGAATCTACCACCATTTTTGTTCCCTTCTCTAAACATAGATTTTATGTGTTGAATATTGGCAAGGTATCTATTTCTTGAAGGTTCCTTTTCAAATCTTTAGCCACCTCTTGGGATGACTTTTTCATGTGTTTATTATTTATCTCCTTTAATCTACACCCTTTGACAACTTTATGAAAGGGTGATCAACACATCTCCCTGAAAAAATCTCCATCTTTTGTGAAACTTGATTCATCTTAACCATGGTTCCATCTCCCTGGTTTTATCTAAAAATAACTTTTTTTAGCTCAAACTGTCTACCTTTCCATTATCTTTTAATGGAAGCAAGTTACACTTGTCTTTAGTCTTCATAATGGTATAAAATTTCTCTCCCACCATGTATACCCTCCCTATCAAACTACTAGGGCCTCCTTAACAAGACATGGGCATCCACAAGTGTAAAATCATATGAACCAATCTCACTAACCAATCCACAACTCATTAAATAATACTTATTTACTATCGATTGATCTTCCTTTTATAACCACAAGGATTGGTGTGGATTGGGATGTTCATTTTTCTTTAAACCCAACTTCTCTACCATTTCACTAGAGAACAAGTTATCTATACTACCACTATTAACAATTACTTTACAACAGTTACCTCCAACTTTGCATATAGTCTGGAAAAAGGATCTTCATTTGCAATGGCTAATTCTTAAGTCTATCATTGGTTTCGTCACCACTCTTTTCAATATAAGAGCTTCTAGAATGTGGCTAAAACCTTAAGTGTTAGGTATAAGATGTTCAAGTGGATTTTAATCTATGTGATAACTATTTTTGTGGATGCCCTAAATGTCTAAAATGCATAGATAAGATCCCTATGGTTAGAGTGTATGGTGCTTAAGGACTCATTTTTTTAGATCCTCTTTTATAAACCAATATTAACCCTTTTTTCATTGTTGGAGGTAAATGAAGGTTTTTGTTTATGAAAAGAAAAGTGCTTAAACATAAAAGGTGAAATTTGAGTTGCATAACCTATCCAAAAGATATGAAAGTCATTGGTGTCATAGATGACAAAACTGCTAAAAATAAGTGTGATGGTTATGTTTAAGTATAACAGAAGTCATGAAATGTGTCGGTCCCAAAACCATTGCTCACACTCCTAGAGGAATTAATCCACTTTAAGCCAAGGATATGTCATTTTGAAGGGGGATTGATCAGCTCATCATCAAAATGTGAGAGATTAAAGGCCAATTGTTAAGATTGAATATTCTCTCCTTCACTTTGGGCTCAACTACCCCCAAGAGGATATTCTTAGAAGTATTCCTAACAAGGATAAACACAACTAAAAATAGACAAATTGAAAACATACCAGTAGCACCAATGTATATCTAGTCTCAAAAGTTATCACTAGACCAAGGAATAACCTACTACACATATGACCTCTATTAAGATGATGAAGACATTATTTCATGACTACAAGAAGTAAATATGTGGCGTGATTCTCATAAAGTAAAAAATTTCAAGCTCACTAAGAATATTTCCCTAGATTAATCAATGGATGATAAAAAACATGCAAACTAATGTTCCTAAACCTAAACTGTTGGTGAAAGATATTTTCATTTTGAGAATATGATAAGTTGTAAGTTCCTAAGATTGGTGTTTTATTTGTAGGTTATAGAATCATAGTCTACCAAGAAGAACAACACATCAAAATAACAACATAAATACAATATCTAACAATATAGTTAATAATCCCTTTCCAAAATTCAAAAATCTAAATACCATTAGAAACAATGTTTACCATCACCTAAAGTGTTGTGAAATTTATCAAATTCTCATTACAATGATACCAACAAATGTGGCAAGATAAAACCCTAAACTAAGATCGTGTCACAATTCATCATTTAAATTTTTTCTTGAAAATCTACAAATGACCATAGAGACATTCAATTACAGATATCTACCACAAACGAGCTACCTCAATGAAATTCATGAATTATGCTACTACTAGACATGGATGGATTGAAACCCTAGAATTTACTTGACGTTTGTAATAACTCGGAAATAGAGAAATGACTAATTGATGTTTTGGCAAATGAATTGATATTTATAGTACTTTGTTTGGTTGTTAGATGCCTTGCAGGAAATCGACTCAGAACTAAATATCATTGATTTAACATGTGAAACAATTCAAATATCTCACAAAATCTGCTAAAATGGTGGCCTAGACTTGGCATAGGATCATTGGCATCTAGAACTGCAATCACCACATTCATGGTAGTATGGTCACCTTTGACATCCACTATCAATTTTGCATGAAGATTCGTGCCTTTGGCGATGGGTACGAGTTTTTTAGATTGGAAATGGTCGAAAAACAATCTCCTTGCCACAAAGAGAGATAAACACCCTTGCAATATCTCTACCCTTTTTCATGTTGCAATCCTACAAAAACACAAAACAAAGTGACAAAAAAATAAACTGCTATTATTATAGGAGTTTGAAGCCTAATTTTCTTTGCTTCCCACTTCTCTTATCATTACAAAAATTACCTACCAGTATTGTAGAAATGATTGAAAGGAATTCACCTTGCTGTTAGGACAACTTAAGTCCTTGTAAAGCCTCTCCTTTTTCTTGTTAAAATTCTTTAAAAACACATAGCAAACTCAAAGTGATAAAAAATGACTTGATTTTGGAAAGAGCAAAAGAAACCTATTCTTGAAAAATTCATAAAAGAATGTGTTTATATATATATATAAAAGAAAGAAGCATATATTAATTAAAAAAAAGAAATATACAAAGAGAAAAGCATTCAGATCTGAAAACAAGACAGTTACATCCAAAGAGGTTATGAAGATCTGGGATAAGAAACACCCCAAAAGGCAGATTGCCTATTACAATAAGAGTATGCACAGTTTTTCTTAGAGTGGATAGCAACTCGAACATCTTTGATGAGATTGTTATCTTTATGAATAAAGCCTTTATGACCTTTAGCAAGAACTGCCAAATAACATTGCAAATTTTATACCTGAGTCTTAAACTCAATATTACTTTCGAACATCTCCTTGAGAGCTTTAATGATATTTCTTTATATTTATTGGGACACTTGTGGAACCTGTAAAATTTTGAAACCTGATGTTCTCCACTTCTTCTACTTAAGAGTGCCACGAGGTTATTGCCTCTGTCGTATTTTACAGGTTGATTTGTACTTTTCTCGTGACACAAGTTCAGTGCTAAAGTTTTTTTATTAATATAAATTGTTGTATATAAAGTAGAGATATACAAAAATAAACTTCTCTAACCATCCCATGGATTAGGGATTTATTAACTCTAACAAGAGTACAGAAACTCGGGCTTCATTGACTCGAAAAGAACTGAACAAATTACTACTAATCTAACACCTATTAACCGACTCTCTACCTAATCTAGACTACTAGTGATGGCAGCTAATTATTCCAACACTCGCACTTTAGCCAACATCTATTGGTTGCTGGTTTGTCACAATTCCAGACTTCTCAACACACAATTTTAATTTTTGAGCTTTCGAGACTTTTGTTGAACATGTCAGCATACATGCTCTTGGTGCCACAAAACTTCAACTCCATTTCTCCATCTTCGGTTTTCTCACAAAGAAAGTGTTGCTACATTTCTATATGTTTTATTCTTGCATGGAACTTGGGATCTCTTGTCATAGCTATGAAAGTTTGATTATCACAGTATATGATAGTAGGTTGTTGCAGCTCACATCCAAAACCTTTGAGCAACTTCCTCGGCCAAACTATTTCCTTCATTTCTTGCATTGCTACTATATATTTAGCCTCCATACTGGACAAAGCAACCGTTGGCTGCCCTTTGCGTCCCCAATTGACCGAGCCATTTCCAATGTAAAAACAATTAATGGTTGTTGATCTTCGGCTATCAACATCACTTGCCCAATAAATGTCACAACATCTTATTACTTGTACAATCTTTGAAGAAACTTTGTTTTATTGAAAACAAATTATAAGAAAGGCTGTCCTTTTCAAATACTTGAAGGTTATCTTGACCGCAGGCCAATGTTGTGCTCCGGATTTGATGAGTACTAGCCCATAGCTTCTGCTGCATATGCAATATCAGGTCTTGTGCAGACTATTGCATACATAAGGCTGCTCATTGCACTTTGATATGTGATGCTTGTCATCTTTCTTTCTTCTTTGGTATTTTGTGGAGACATCAATTGTTAGTTTGACACTACTCTCCATAATAATGCTTACTGGTTTGTTCATATCCACAACAATCATTTTTCAAAACATTCTCCATACAGCCATGCTGATTGGAGTCAACTGAACAATTCTATTTGTTAAACTTGAATACCCAAGCAATAGTCTATCTCTCCATGATCAGTCATTTCAAACTCAAAAGCTAACTTTGCCTATGTATCAGTTAACAGCTTAAGATCTTTACTTGCAATGATTGTATCATCCACATATAATGCAAATATGATCTTCAGGTAATTTGTTCTCAACACATAAACATTACTTTTCCAAACCAGCAGATCAGAGATACTTGTCAATTCATTGGTACTAAGCTCTTGATGATTGCTTCAGTTCATACAGGGTCTTTTTGGATCAGCATCACTTTTCAAAACCAGCAGAACAGAGATACTTGTCAATTCATTAGTACCAAGCTCTTGGTGATTGCTTCAGTTCATACAGGGTCTTTCTCATCTTGCACACCAACCATTCATTCCCCAAAACCATAAATCTTTTTCGCTGGTGCATATAGAAATCTTCTTCGATTTCTCCATTGAGGAATATGTTCTGATGTCCATTTGATGGATTTCTAAGTCTTCAATTGTCCTGGCAGCAAGCAAAGCTCAAATAGATGTGAAATTAACCACAGGTGAAAAGATATCATTATAATCAATACTTGAGAGTTGTGAATAGCGCTTGGCTAACAATTAGCCTTATATTGATCAATGGTACTTTTCTCCAAAGAATAAAATTGGATATTTAATATGTATGAGTTAATTTTGTATGTAAGCTTAAATATTATATAGTATATCTATAAGTTAGAAGAAATGCACAAAATTGTGTGTTTATCAAAATCAACTGGTTTAAGATTTAAGCATAGTAAGATCACTATCATTAATATATAAATTGACATCCAACAATATGAATACTATCGAAAGGGAACAAATAACATCTTAAGAGCATTTTCATTAGAATAGCTCCAAATCATTTATATTTAATTTTGAATTTCTTTTAATTACAATAAGTTCAATACTTATAAGAATCAGAGCTTAGAAAGACTTCTCTCATCCTAGGAAGATTTCAAGGGTCTTGACCCTCATAGCTATGATGCACTCCAGGAGGAAATAGTTTTTATTTAGAACACAACATGTTAAATATGTACAACAAAGTAAATGCTCAACACAAGCCTTGGCCAAGACAATCCCTAGTGTACTTTGTACTTTGAGTTGGACACACTCTATGTGCCCCCTTCTCCAATGCCCATAGCCCACCAAACCACCTTCTTCTTTGAGTGACTTCATGCCCTTTCCAAATCTCCCATGAATACTTTAATAATTATTTAATCAATACAATTATTCTTCCCTTTTTAAAAGGGTTTTTATAAATATTCTTTATTAATCTTCATTTTTACCAAAGGATCATAATATTCTTTATTTTTCTATCTCCCTTTTAATTCTAAAGGGTCATAGGTCTTTTTGTTTTGGAGAAAAAGTCCCATAACAAGTTCCAACTACTTTGAGTTTTTGCTTGAACAACCATTTGCACCTAATATTTGTTCTCCCAAGAGGAAGCATGGTTAAACTCAAGTTTTGTTGACCAGCAATGACTTATATTCATAATTCAATATCTCTTTCCACTTAGCTGGTTTGGGACTCTTTAGTGCTTCAATTAAGCTATAAGGTTCAGCTGCAAAGGGTGCTAAAGTAAAGATGAACTGATTAGATTCCCTTCCATTAAGTGAAGGTTTTCGAATCTTTACTGACCTTTGAAGTTGTAGTGGAGGTTCTGCAATTTCATCTTCACATGCACCATCAGCTCCTTGTTCTTCTTCACTAGGCTGTACACCTTCTTTTTCATCACTATCTGGATCAATCTCTTGGTATAGTGGTTGCTCTGAATCAGAATTTAGATCGGCCATAGAAAGCGCATTGCCTCCTACTTTATTTGGTATTCAATGCTTTCATGAAATATGACATCTCTATCGATCGAGTGTTATACACCTTGTAGCCTTTAACTCCCAACGCATATCCAAGAAAGATGCAATTCTGACTTTTCACCTCCAGCTTCTTCCTTCTCTAATCGGGTATTTTCTCCACACCAAAATATATGAAGGTGGGTATAACCAAATATCTTTTGGAGTTTTCCCAATCATTACCTTGGTTGGAACTCTATTTTAAGGTATATTGTAATAGCAACTGTATTAGCCCAAAAACCATTTGACAGTCAAACATGGTTCAATGCTCCTTGCCTGTTTGACTAGCATTCAGTTTATGCATTCAGCATCTCCATTATTTTCTGGGTTGGATGGGTATGTCCATGTCTTCGGATTTCTGTATCCATACAGAATTTTTCAAATTCAAATTTTGAGTTATACTCTTTGCTATTGTCACTCTTGAGCTTCTTTATGCATATCCCTGTTTGTTTCTCCACAAAATTCTTGAAACATTTCAACTTATCAAAAACTTGAAACTTTTCGTCAATGAAGAGAACACAAGCATACCTCAAATAATCATCAATGAAGGTTGCAAAATACTTTTCTCCTCCCATTAACATGGTTTGCATTAGCCTGCGTAGGTCAAAATGTACAAGCTCCAGCAGCACCTTTGCTTGAGTGCCTCCTTCCTTTGGAAAGTTTGACCTTTGATGCTTGCCCAAAGTGCATGCTTCACATGGCTTCAAATTTAATCCATTGTCTAGATTGAAGTCCAAACAAGTTTTAGTTATCCATGAGTTTTATATTTTGCATGTTGATATGACCGTACCTTTGATGCCATAAATCTGCCTTGCAGATTTTTTGCAATATGCTCTTTCACACTTGATGAGCATAGTTTGTATAGGTTGCCACATTGTACTCCCTTTGCTACAATCTTCCCATCGTGTTCTTCAACACGCATATGCTTGAGTCAAACTCCACTTTCGTTCCCTGATTTGCAATACTAACAAACAATGAATTTTTGGTTAACCATAGAACATGCAGAACATTGTGGATCTTTTTGCATGCATTATCCAAGAACTCTACCAAATCACTCCTTCAGCATAGATATTGTCACTTGAGTCATCACCCAAATAAAACTTCTTCTCATTAGAGAGTTTTGTATAGAACACAAGTAAATATCTACATGAATCAATATACTAGAGTGATCACTTATAGTGTTGGCCAACACTGTTATGAATAGCTTAGACTCTTCAGCTCCTTTGTTTGCCACATTTGCTTGTGGATTTGTGAGTTTTTCTCCTGCAAGATTTGTTGCTTTCTTCCAGCAATCCTTTGCATGTTGACCTGCCTTCTTGCAATAATGACATTTGAATTTCTTCTTCTTTGAGGAAATTTCACTATCAGTGGTGGATAGTTTCTCTATCTTAAGATGTCTTTACATTCCAGCATAGAAGGCAGTGGGAGTTTTTGACTTCACTCCCATGTCTTTTTTTCTCAAATCCACAAGAATAACTCAATTACTATTTGGAAATTGAAACTAGCTTGCGTGCATAGAGAGACCACCGAGCTTTCAAATGACTATGGAAAACTCACCATAAGAGTTCATAATACTATCCACTTTCGAGATTGGAGAACCAACTGTGGGCAGCTGATTCCAGAGATTTAAAGTTGTTGATTTCTGATGACACTGATTCTTCATCAGCCATTTGTAGATGAAAAATTTCCTTCATAGATACAACCTTGCCACATCATTCATCTCAAACATTTGACACAATGCATCCCAAGCCTCGGTTCAGGTTTTTCAGAATGCTTGCATGCAGCAGTTCTGTATCCTTCAGATTGTGGCTAATGCTTTGCCATCTCTCTGCTCCCACTTGGTTTCTGCATCTCCCTTATTGGGTTTCAATTCAGTCCCATTAACAATCTTCCACAAGTCTACTTCCAAGAGTAACATGTTCATCTTCACTTTCTACAGGTGGAAAATTTCTCCATTGAACTTCTACAAAATCCTGATTTGTTCACCAATTTGGTCAGCCATTTCACAAAAAAATTGAATGCCCACTTTGGTGAACCTTTGATTTCAAGTTGCAGATTTTTCTAATCCAATGCCCGGACCTCATGCCCTCTTCACTGTGAAGTTAGCTCTGATACCCTAATCAAATGACCCTGCATACTAGTGACAGGGAAAGCATATAGAGAAGAGAAGAACAAAACCCTTTTTCTATTCAAATGATTTTCTGTATACAAGAGGTAAACAAAAAATAGACTCATCTAATCATGCCATGGATTAGGGATTTATTTATTAAAACGAGAATACATGAATTAGGCTTTATTGACTGAAACAGGACTGAACAAGTTACTACTAATTTAGCACATATTAATTGACAAGTTACCATAATCTAGACTACCAGTGGTTGCATCTAGAAGATCTTTCCACTTGGCAAGATACAAGGGATTTTCTCTAGCCTTGTAGTTACTTTGGCATTCTATCTATTCCTGATGCTTCTTAGGCATCTGCTTAATCCACTTCTTACTCACAACTCCAACTACAATTTTGCCAATGTCACCACAGAACAGATAAATTTCTGCCACAATAAAGGTTGGACTCATGATTTGTATGGAGACAATTTCACTACACAAGCATTATCATTGATCTCCTTGACTATTTTGCAAGTTAAGACTTTTTGTGGCTTTAGCTTGTGATATGTCTTCTTTGGAAGCAATTTCTAGCTTACATAGCACATGATGAGATCCTAAGTTCAAAAACCCTCTTCTTGCAATCCTGGTTCTCCTTTAACTTAAATCCTTCATCGGTTTCATGCAACTTTTGCCTTCTTACTAAATGCTATGAATCTGCTCAGCAAAATCTCCAATTTATGAGCTAGTTCTCATTCCTTCTAGACAATTAAATAAATCAAGAACTTCTTTTGGATTCTGCAAATAGAGGATTTGAAAAGGAGATTTTCCCACAGACCTATTGATGCTGGAATTGTAGGCAAATTTAGATTGCATTAAGGTTTAATACCATCGCTCAGGATTATCTCCACCTAGGCACTGTAACAGATTTCCTACAGTCCTGTTGATAACGTCAATTTGAGCATCAGTTTGTGGATGAGTTAAGCTGAACTACAATTTAATTTACTCTCTCGCTTCCTCCACGATGTCCACCGAAAATGACTCAAAAATATGGTATCTGTCACTGGTTATAGATTGAGGAATTCAGTGCAGTGCACTATCTCTTTGAAGAACAATTGGGCTAGGCTTGCATCATTAGTCTTCTTACATGATATAAAATGAGCCATCTTAGAGAAATGATCCCCCACCACAAATATGGAGTCATTTCCTTGTCAAGTGCATGGTAATCCCAATAAAAAGTCCACTCTGATGTCTATACATGATTCTTTAGGAAGCGGCTGGGTTTTGTACAAACCGTTATTCTCTTGACTACCTTTTGCTACTAGACAAATCCTGCCATAAACAAATCTACTAACATCGTTTCTTAATTGGCTAATAAAACATTTCATTGTCAGGCTGAAAGTTTCATCCTAAAATGTCCTCACAAAGCACCAGAATTTGAATTCTTTAATCAGCCTTCATCTTCTTGACACTTCTAGTATGTACAATTACTTTCCCTTGAATAAAAATCCATGGGTAAATGAATTTCAGCAAATGACGTGTCATTTAGTTGGCTAGATTTACCTACCATCAATCTCCCAAAAGAATGGATCATCAACATTTTCACTCTCCGTTTCTTCAAATCCCATAACTCATTTCTCAATGTAACTATTATGTGGCGCTTTCTACTTAATGCATCTGCTACCATATTGGTTTTTCCAACACTATGTTGTACAAAAAAGGTGTAACTTTGCAGAAATGAGATCCATTTCACATGCCTAGGGGATAACCTATCTTGAGAGTTAATATATCTCAATGCCTACTGGCCGGTAAACAAATTAACTCTTTATGAAGGAGAGAGTTGCCAATTCTTCAAAGTGAGATGAACTATGGCATATAGTTTCTTAAAATAGTATTACGATTTCTTTTAGAATCGTTTAGCTTTTCACTAGAAAAGGTGATTGGATTAGTTCTTGACTCAATACACCTCTCATAGCTACTACACCTGAGGCATAAGTTCATAACAATCAACTATGAATGGTTTATCAAGATCAAGCAAAGCATGGATACCTCTGTAACCTTCTTATTAAGCTATTTGAAACTTTCATGTGCTGCTCTTGTCCAACCAAATACTTCCCCCTTATACAATCTGTAATGAGAGCA
This sequence comes from Sequoiadendron giganteum, assembly GCA_007115665.2. NCBI lineage: Eukaryota > Viridiplantae > Streptophyta > Pinopsida > Cupressales > Cupressaceae > Sequoiadendron > Sequoiadendron giganteum. Next base: position 817,286,167 of record CM021101.1, read on the forward strand.
TAAATGGCACTGAAATTTCAGATAAACCTCTTGTAAAAGTTTACCAATCCACGAAAACTTATTGTTTCTATTATATTTTGAGGTGTTACCAATCAAGACTGGCTTTCCCCTTCTCAAAATCCATACATGACCCATCAGCTGAAACTATGACAGATATAAAGACAAGCTTATCCTTACAGAACTCATACTTTTCCATATTAGCATACAACCTTCTGCTCTAACTATGTCAAAACCAATCTTTAAGTGTTGTAAATGATCATATAAGCTGTTATTAAAGACCAACCATATAGAACAACAAACTCTCCAACACATGAACAAATACCTATTTCATAGTTTTTTGAAAGGTAGCAGGGGCATTAGGCAACCCGAATCACATCGTTAACCATTTGTACGAATCATCCTTTGTTCTGAAAGATGTCTTCCACTTATTGCCAACCTGAGTTCTGATCTGAATACATCTACTTCTTAGATCAAACTTAGAAAATATCTTCACCCCAATAAGAGAATCCTAGATGTCATCAGATCTTGGCAAAGGATATCTATATTTTTACTGTGATTTTTCTAACAGATAGAGAATCTACAGATAATCTCCATTACTTTCCTCCATGGGCAATAGAAGCACTAGAATATTGTCTCATGCTTTCCCTTTGATTTTTTCAGTAGTCCGGGAATCTAGCTCCTCATTTCTTTATTTCTTGGGGTACCAATCTATGGGCTTCCTGAATTTATAGCCGAGCTCCCGCAATAACGTTGACCTGATGATTAATGCCATGGGAAGGAGGCAAGCCAGCTGATAGTTATTCGGGGGTCAGATTGGAGTATTCCCTTAATGTTGCTTTCACTTGAGGAGGTATCTTTAACTGATTTGCTCTTCCTATCTCATCTGGACATAGCAAGAAGCAAATTTATCCCATAGTTTCTCTTTAAACTCATTTTTGTTATCGAGAAAAGAGTCAAGGAATACACAATTTCCTTTTAAGGGGTTTAAATTGTGCCACTTACCCTTATGTTTCACTTCATATGTATTATCTTTTCCAAGGTAAATCACCTCTATATGAAGCTGCCAAAGCTTCCTAATAACAAATGGCACACCTTCATAGGTAACACATCACATAATAACTCCGCTACACAAGTGCCAATTTTAAAGAACACAAAGCAAAACCTGTTCACCAAGAGCCCGTGATCTTTACTGAACCAAGAGATATTATAAGGATTTGCCTTAGGAAAGCATTTTAACTGCAATTTGTCTACTATTTCGCTACTCATCAAATTGCCAACAGAACCATCAGCAACAACCACCTCGAAAACTTTACCTTGGTTCTTGCAGTTTGTCCTGAAAATACTTCTTCTCCGGTCTTCGTTGGGATCATTCTTGTTACCTAAGATCATAGTAAGTTACAACATCAAGGGCTTCCCCGATTCATCTTCAACTTCTTCAATAGGATATTCCTCCTAGCCTACCATTGTCATGTTCAATTAGAGTTGTATGGGCAGTCTTGTTCCTTATGGGCATCTCAACACCTCTAGGGGTTCAATAAATAACTGGTGACTGGCCATTACGTTTACCTCTGTCGTTAAAACAATCCTTTCCTTGGTAGGTTATTTTTTTATCCCTTCCATCTGCAGTTTCATTATTCAAGCTGGATTAAGAGCAACTTCTTTTTTCTTTTAGAGGAATCAATCCACCCTTTTTTCTTCGCAGTGTTTTTCTGGCTCGGTGTAATTTTTCTTCATCCCTCAAGGCTTACTGATATGACTCATCTACGGTTCACAACATCGCCAATGCTCTCTCCTTGTCGTCTTGTACATATACTCTAATTTGCAATTTTATGAACTACGCAGTGTATCCTTGGACTGAGAATTCTCTTTGCTTCAAATTCTAGAATTGTTAAAACAAATCCTGTTGGTAGCCAGAGGACCAAACTTCTTTTTTAGATGTTTTAACATCTTCGATCAGCTTCAAGTCTTTTCATTTCCTTGCTTTCAACACCCTGAAAATTATTGCATCATAAAGCTGCATGTGATTTTAGCTTAGCCACAGCAAATTTGACTGTGCTCAGATCTTCTCCAATTCCTTCTAGGTCAAAATATATTTTTAGCTCTTGCATCCAATCTGTATTTATCGTGAGATTCAGATCTCCTTTGAATTCGGAGAATATATGTTTAGGATCAGACGCTTGGGTCTCAGCATTAATCAATCTATTAAATGAATCTCCATTCCACCCCGGGGTGCCTCAACGTCTCAAGGGAATTTTGACCATGTAATCAAATTTTGCAGCCTTCAGTATATATTATCACCAATATTGGCAAATCTGTTAGCTGCATTTCGGGTTCTTCGACCTCTTCTTCCCCAATGAAAATAAGCTCTCACGGAGTCAATGCCTGTGCTCTGATACCAAAAGGTGTAGCAGCAACTGTAACCTTGAAATAAACCTACAGTTAAGGGGATTAAAAGCATACAAAACCAAATAGCTAGGTTGTCAATCAAGCGTTAGATCTTCCCATAGCAATCGATCTGTAATCCTCTTTAAAATTTGTAATATTCCATCCAATAGACAGTGGAATCAGAAAATCATTTCATTATAGAGTGTGGTATAGTCTATTGGGATCGGGGACTGTTGAGAAGGTCATCATTAAGAAAAAGATTAAAATGTAGAAATAAAAAATGACAAGACTGACTGTCCCATAAATTATTTTAACCTGTATTAAAAGTGCAAGTACAAACAGAACTGAAGAAGGGTGTGCATTTGTCACCCGTTGTGCACACTCCTTTACTCTTGTTTATTAGAATAATTCCATATAAGAACTCAAGACACCAGAAGATTAACAGCAATAACTAAACTAGAAGTAGGCAATTTACTGTATGCCCAAGTGGATTTGCATGAAGACTGTACCTTATTGTCTTTTTAGGAGCTTGGGTTTTATTACAGTATTTGACCTCTGGTCCATCTTTTTACACACAATTATCTAAATTCTCAGTAAGCTATTTCTAGAAATATATTGGCTCTGTGGTATGTAGGTGATTTTTTTTCCGATACTAAACATTTCTTAGTTCTGTTGCAGGTAATAGCCATAGCTTGCATGCTCCTTTCTGGCAAGGCTGAAGATAATCATATGCCTCTAAGTGAAGTGCTCATGAAATCTTATGAAATTATAAGTAGAAAGAATCCCCTACTTAAGGAAAAGAAAACTTGGAAGGTGTGTCTCCACCGTTTGGTTTTTTCCATATGAACTCAATGCACTTCTTCGTTAGGTTTTCTAGGTTCTTGTGTACTGTTATGAAGTATTTTCTTTTGTCAGGATTAGATTATCGGAAGCCGTCTTTGTCGATGTCATGGTTAATTTTTCATCCTTACCGTTAACACCTTTTCTATTGCTGTATCTAATACAGGACTTCTTCCAAGAACAAAGACAGAGAGTATTAAATGCTGAAATACTAATTCTAAAAACTTTAGGATTTGATGTGGCTGTGTACCATCCTTATAGACAGCTCCGGAAGGCAATTAAGAAATTTGGTATTGCTGAGGAATCTCTTACTCAAGTCGCCTGGAATTTTGTGAATGATGGGTATACCACGTTATCTCATGTGTTTTGGCTTGATTCTGGTATTGGAGATTTAGGGATCCCCTAATGTGTTTGTATTGCATGACTAGGCTGAGGACATCTCTGTGGCTGCAATTTAAACCCCGTGAAATTGCTGCTGGGACAATCTTCCTCGCAGCTAAGTTTCTGCGTGTCAAACTGCCAAAGGCTTGGTGGAAAGCTTTTAATGTTTCTCCAGAACACTTAGAAGGCTGGTTACTGAAAATCCTTAGTTTCCCTTATGATTTGTTACATATTATTTTCAGTGTCTGTTTTGTTTCTGTTCAATTTGGGTATTTTTTCTTACAAGCGACAGTATTGATTAATGCACTTTTCTTCATGTGTTCTGAATCATAATATCACAAAATATACGATATATGTTCAATTCTTGCTTTCTTGCTTATTTACAGACAGGTTTCAGATGAGATATTGTTCATTAAGGAATCTGATTACCGGTAATGCATGAGTGCAGAATTAAGCGACCAGTTGCTTGAGCTGTATGAGGAAATGAATCGTACTGCTTCTGGTGGAAATCAGCCAGGAAAATCAGGTGACAAAAGACAGGAAAGCAAGATTCAGTGTGGCCGGCCAGGAGATATGATTAGAAGTAGGATTCCATCTAAATTATTGGAAGCCTCTGATCAAAAGGCCTCAACCAGCACACAACAAGTTGATGAACTGGACATGAGTAGTTTACAAGATAGACAGGCCGATAAGATTGATATAGATGAACCAGGAGCAGAATTTGAAACCAAGGGTGGAATTCAATCTAACAATAATAAGCAGTCCCCTTCTCTAGACATTAGTTATGTGAATGCAGAAAAAATTGCCCTATTGAAGAAAAGGAAGCTTCTCAGGGAAGGAAGAAATTCAGAGCCTGATATTTCAGAGACTAAAGTAAGAGATGTAGAAGATCTTATTGAGATTGAGCTGGAAAGAGGTGTAGAAGAAGCTGCCAAAGCAGAGAAAGCAAAACAAGAGAGAAATAATTATAGGTCTGACTCATGCTACAAACCCAGAAAGGAGAGTGCACAATATAGAAAAGAATGTGCAGGAAAAGATGGTAGCACACTCAATAGAAAGAGATCCAATGAGGATGTCATCTCTGATAAGATAAGAAAATGTTCGACTAATGAAGCTGATCTTTGCCATCAAGGTCAAGAGATGCTCCCAAAGGATGATCCTAAAGATGAGATGGAGGAAGGTGAGATCCCGAATTCCCCTGTAGAAGAGTTAACAAAGCCTTCCAACAAAGGCCCGTTTCAAGTTTCAAATCAACCTGAAACTGGAAACGATTCCATTAGAGGAGGTGATTGCTGTGGGCCTGAACCATACAAAAACAAGGATGATTCCGAAAGATTTCGTTATCATCATGGAATCAGGCATGGTAGTTATTATAGGAAAGTGTCACGCAGTCATCACCATCCTTATCACTCTCCCGATCATCAGGGAAGAGATTGCGTTAGGGAAAGGAAAAGATCCAGAGATAAGAATTGGGAAGAGCAGAGAGATCATGCTAGGGACTGGAAAAGGCCTACCGATAGGAATTGGGAGGACAAAATTTCTAAGAGAAGGCGGAGAGATGACCGAAGATGAAGTGAGCGATTTCTTTCATTGTTTAAACATCTATGGTCACCATTGTTTTATCACAAGTACCTTCGTGAAATAATATGTTCAAGTGTTTACATGGTTTCCATTTCACATGCGCTGCATCATGAATTGTAAGTGCTTCCAATCTTAAGGTGGACAATGATATATTCGAGTATTCTTCAAGGTATATTGATATCTGTACTAAATGCACGTAGATTTCTTGGCGGTTTCTTTACAAATTTGATGTGACCTGTTACAGTCAAGCATGCGTTGCTAGCCGTTACGCAGAAACCCAGATAAGAAACAACGCATGATTACGGTGGTACGTTTATAAATTAGGGTCATATTAATTAAAAAATTAATAGGAAAGATTAATAATAGTTAAAAAAATGTTAAAATTAATAAGTGTTATGTATTGGTGGGTGGGATCTGTTAAGAGTATTGTAACACAAGGAGTTAATTGTTTAGTTGAGAGATTTATGACAGAATTATTTAGGGGTGGTCAAAGCATTTCTTATCTAGTGGATAGATGATCTAGTATGACATAGTGATTCAAAGATATAGATAGATCTGATAATAGTTTGAGATCAATCAAGCGTATCCAATGTTATAAGGATAGTGAAAATTATAGTTATTAGGATTAAGCTTGACCTCAAGTTTGATTTGTCCTAGGTAGTATAGTTGAAGTTGAATTTATTCTTTACCCCATGTCCCCATGTGATTGCTTAAGTGCATTTTCTACTTATATTATAGTGTTCCCATGCAAATTTAAAATTGTGGAAAAAGGATAATTTTAGAATCTTACCTATTTTGGTGGAACAACTATTGTTTAGGAATTGAAAATAATCTATGAAAAAAAATTGGGGGGCTGTGAAAATAAGGAGATGTGAGGTGGTTCCATAAATTTATTTCCATCTTTTTCGTTTGCCTCCAATTTTTTATTCATACATGCAAATAAATAATAATTACATATTTTTAGATGACTTAAGTAGTGAATTAAAATTGTCACCAGTGCCACAAATTACTCCTAAAAAATTTAAGGGTAGGCTCTAGCCAAAATGGGGACCTCCCTTTAGAATAAATAATTGATTGATTAGTTAAAGTTGAGTTGGTCAAAATGAAATTTGTTGTAAATCTAACTATCTGATTGATTAGTATGTCAAAATGAGAATTATGATAATTTCAACTTTTCTCGTCCCATTTTAATATGTTAATATACAATTATGATATAATAGAAATACAAAATGAGTCCACCTAAGAATTAAATCCAATGACTACATTGGATGATAAATTAATATAGATGTTTTAAATAAGCACAAGAGAAAAATCTAAAAAAAAATAATTTACTCAATGTTTTGCCTATTTTTACTTCAAAACTATTTAACAATTATTTTATTTATAGTGTTTATTTTATTTTAATTTACTTGAATTATTTTATTATTTATTTTTTCAGGAGTTTTTTATTACAATGAAAAATGTATAACAAAACACATACACAAATATATATTAAAAATAAAACTAGCATACATATATTAATTAATAATATATATAAAATACGTGGAGAGTATCATTATTGAGGCGCCTATTGCATTGAGAAAAAATGCTTACATCTTCATTAACATTAATTAAAAAAGAAACAAATAGAATGATGTAAAGAAAAATTACACTACAAGTACTCAAAAGAAAAGTATATAAAAACTCCATAAGTACTTGTATTTTCTTAACATTCTTAATAAGAAAACTATAGATATGTATCAAATACTTAGTTTGGTGTAAATATGAAAATACTTCTTATTACACTATCCAAAAAGAATTACATTATTTTTTTAAATAAAATCTCAAATAGTTTGAATAACTGAGCTATTTTAGTATTTTAACCAAATAATTTGCTTCTAATTATATTCTTTTAGATTTTTATTTGTATAATATATTGATAAAGAAATGTTGCATAAAAAATATAAATAATGTTGGCTGAAGAGAAAAGCGTGAAAATGCCTTGCAATCATGGACATGAAAAGCCTGAGTGTGAAGATTTGTAGTTTGGCCATGCTTCACGTGATTGTTGCAGCAAACTCCCCCTAGTTGAGACTCCAACACAACTTCATTTCATTTAAGATGCACTCAAGGCACCACCATTGGACAAGAAAAGGCAGTCTTAGTCATAAATATTTCTCTACACATGAATTTAAGGCCAAGAAAGAGAAAATCTGCAATGACAAGATTACTTACATGGACATATTATAGGTCAAGGGAATAAGGGTACCAACACCGCCATTGAGTAGCAGATAAGGCACAACATAGATCCCCCCACTTTGATGATGAAATAGTTGATACATCTGAAATGACAACTCTGGCTTTCACTTTCATTGCACATCTCCATTATTAGCATTGTCTTCATAACGGCCACCTACCAGAATGGTAGTTATGAAGACAATATTGATAATGGAGATGTCAAAGGTTGGCTCCTTTCTTGTTAATTTTTTAACAATTCTAAAGACAAGATTTCACTAGCTATAAGGGATACTCCATCACCTCAAATAAAAGATAGCAAATTAAAAGTTTTATAACCAAATGAAAGGAAAGTTTATTTGTATTATACTTTCAGAATAAATCGACTTGATGCTTGACAATGTGGTTGGAGCGTTTACTATCCGACATTTATAAAAATCACAAGATAAGTCAAATAATAAACATTCCTTTCCTTTCTTGAAAGGAAATTTTCTAACCTACAGTAAGGGAAGCTACACACTACATTGTATGTGCTTAGCATGGACAACGTAGTAGTGACTGAGCTATGAAAATGGTGTATATTTGTACACAAAAAACCACATATGTGAGTGATTAGTCATTAGTAATTTATGCGATTGTGAGGGATTTCAAGAAGAAAAATTGTTTGTATTTTTTAACAGAGAGACTTAATTAAGCTACAAAAATTATTGTAAGGTCCCATGCTCATAAATGAAGATCAACGACATTAGGTGTTTCAATACTTCAAATTATTACTAATACAAAAGAAAAATTCTTCCCCCTGAACAAAGACAAACTTATTAGTGAGTACAACTCCAAAATGAAAAGATTCAGAAAACAAAATAAGTTTCAAGACTCCATTGCTCCCTGTAAGATTTGGTTAAGAAAGACAATTTGGAAAGATTCGAACTAAGTAGCATAAGGAGTCTAAGGGCCCATTAAATACTGCATGGATAGGAATAATTATTCTCAAAACCAGAGACCATTAAGCTCAAGTCACATACAAGTTTTTCATATCTAATATAGTATCCAATAGCTTACCACAACAACACTGTTTATTTTTCTTGCTTTTAGTGATTCACAGGAAAGACATCTTAAGTAAAAAATTTCCATTCTTTTGTCCTAGCCAAGAATCATCTACAAATCTTGGTGAGTTCCTCATGGAAACTATGTGTGAAGATGGATGGAAGAGAAGAAACCAAGCATAAGTTGGATGAATAAAGAAGGGAGAATAAGATAAGAACAGTAGCTCTTTCAAAGCTTCCATCACATATAAATAGAGTATAAAACTTATGCATTTTCACCAAGGATTGTATACTCTTCAAGAAACGACACAGAGTATTATATTCATCTCCTGTTGGATATTTAAACTAATTAAGAACCAAAAGTGGTTACCTGAAACATTGATTTTTCAATGTCGGCAACTGGTTCAAGCTCAAAGGAACATCACTCTTTAGCTAAGGGAAATATTTGTCTGTAAACTCTTAGCTCTTCAATCATGTGTTAGCCTGAGATATTCCTATCTCTAAGTTTTTGTGTCTCCCTTTAAAGATTCTTGACTATCGAAAAATGGTGAGTATGTTCTTTGCTACATTTCCAATGTCTAGCCGACCAACTTCTCTTTAGACTCAAGTTTTACATTATATAGTTTCTCATGATTTTCCCATAAGAGAGCTTATTCAAGAATCAGTTATTCACCTATCTCATGGTGCCTCTTCACTCCATAAAGATTCGATTATGAACTACCCAATTTCCCTTATCAAATTTGATGGTGCTAACGGCAGTTAAGCCATCGTGGCCAGTTCATTTTCAACATTCACCATGCTCCCAGGTTAAACTTAGAGTCCATCGAAACAAATATTGAGAGAAATATGGGTTTACCAACATGAAATAGTTTAAGAAGATTAAATTATCGAATACTTATCCACTCAAGATGAATATCATTGACGGTGAAGCTTCAGATCAGGTCTACATCGAGATAAAATTATAGTTATTGAGCTCCCAATTATGATGCAGATGATAACAAGGAAGTGGAGCTTTCTAAACTCTGGACATCAAGAAATTAAATTGATAAAAATTGCATTCCTTCCCTGCAACCACTCTCTCCCCGATTAAATGCTGGCCTAAGTGATGAGAAGGGTGCATAATAAATGTAAACATTAGTTTCAATGCCGGCCTAAGTGATGAGAAGGGCGCACAATAAATGTAAACATTAATTTTGTCTAAGTTTATATTGCTAGAAAATTATTTATATTATTAAGAAAGTCTGACTAAGGTGATTAAATCATATCAACCATAGTAATCTATAAAATAGAAGAAACATAATTAATCAAGAAAACAAGAAAAGATTATGATTCCACCAATGATCAAATGTCACTTACATATTTGTGATATTTGTGATATGAGGTTAATAAAAAAGGGTCATTAATCAATCTTTGTAATAATAAATTTTCACTACTGTTACGTGAATATCAAAGGAAAGTAGAAAGCACTTTGCCAAGTTCAATGCAAGATTACTTTATTTCTTCAGCGTAAGCCAACCGTTTAAAAGTTTTGATCGGTGGTGAAGATGTGTTCAAACATTCTATCTACAATTCTTATACCTAAAGTTTAGTCAATCATGTTCATGATAAATAGTTAAAAAAAAAAATCAAAGATAAATTTTCATCTCTAATTTTAAAAATTGTTTCTTGAATAAAAAAAATAATAATTTTTAATGTGTCGTAAAATATGTTTATTAATAATTAATTAAATATTTGATTGCTTAAACAAATTACTATTATAAATATAAAAAATTATTAAAATTTTATAAACTAAAAGCTTGGAAATATGTTTTTCATTTACTTTAAATAATTATATTTAATTTCCATTTTAAAAATATTTTATTTTATTTTACTTTATGATTTTATTTTATTTACTTTAGATTTATATTATAATTATTTTATTTAAAATTATTTAAGAGTTGTTTTATATTAAGAAATGTTTTTAATTATTTAAGATTTGTTTACCATTTTATTTGGTATATGATAAAAGTTTTAGATTGATTTGACCTTTTCATAATCTATATATTTTAGAGAAAATTGTTGTAAGTCAGGGATTTGAGTCACTTTGATGACATTGAATTAATCTTTATGATATAAATTTAAAAATTTGAAGCTTCAAAGTCATATTCATTTCTTTACTTCAATTAAGTTGTGAATTAAATGTGTAGAGTCATAAAGTGTTTTAGTTCAAGTATTGGCTCTTTGTTTCTTATGACTTTTAGTCCCTTGTATGGTCAATGTAATCTTTAGAGATTATATTGTTAAATCTCATTCACTACTTGATCTTTATTAAGTAAGCAGGGGTTGAAAGGGCCCTGATCCCTTTAACAACATAGGTTATTACAATAAAACAACAACAACTAGGCAGAATAGCCCAATAAAACAGACTAGCCAAGCACAAAATCAATTAGGAACAACAAGATAAAAATAGACCAGTAGCAAGAACAAAGCCTCCAAACAAACAACCAAACAAGAGAAACAGTTTAAGCACCAGAGCTTGAAACCAAAAACTTTTCCTTCATAGGCAACTCATTAGAGGTTTTTTTAGGAGTGCATTTCTTTTTCCTTTGCACAATTGTCCATGGAGAATCATAAACTAAATTTGAAATTGAATCAGGAGGAGCCTCAGGGGATGCATGACTTACCATAGAGGGAACAACCAAGTGTTGAGCCGGAATAGTAGAATTCACCGGAGGGACAACACCATCAGCAACAGGAGTCAAAGAGGTAGGGGCCTCAAAGGAGGCAACACACACAACAGATGCAACATCCATATTTTGAGCTAGAGCAACAAAATACACTAAAGAAACAATAACCTTAGTAGTAGATTTATATTTTTGAGCTGGAGATGGAGGTTTTGAAGCCTTACTATTAGAATCATAGTCTGCATCAAGGTAAATAGTCAGATGTCCCTTGTTAGCATTCTTCCACCATGTGGAAGAAGAAGTAGGATGAGATCCATTAGGGCAATTATGGGCCCAACGTCTAGTAGAAAAACAACATCTACATTGAAAGGGGATACCTTCATAATCCACAAGCTGAGACCAGGACTAGCAATTAACCTCAAGCACCACCTCTCCAGGTAAAGCCTGAGATACATCTATCTCCACCAAAATCCTAGCAAAGGAGGTGTGAGTAAATTTTTTGGATGCATGATCAACTTTTAAAAACCTGCCAAGAGCATTACCAATGCCCTCAAAAGCAGAGGAGCACTAGAACTATAAGGGAAGATAAGGAAATCTTACACAAACAAACATTACATCAATAGGTTCTTTCAGAGGGTTGAATGAATGGACCCAAGGCCTCGTGGACAGTGGGTGAGAATCCCATTCCCACAAACTATAATCTAAAACAACCTATCTATCATCAGAAGAGCTAAAATCAACAACAAAAAATCCTCTAGCGGAAGGATAAATTTCCATCATACCTTCCACAATCGGAGGCTAATTTTTAGAAATCCATTGCTGCAAATTAGGAAGTGAAGGCCGAAAATGACAGAACCTACAAATCAGGGAAGTCTTGGAATAGAATTCAATGCATTCTAAAACTTCCTTACCCAGAGAAATCATAGGAGAAGTAGCAACACATTTTAGAGGGTGCACAGAGCTCTCCCCATCCTTTTTATTTTGAACAACATCAACAAAAGAACCAAAAACATTGCCTTTTTTGCATTAAACTCACCATGATAGCCCACAGATGGACGCAACATCCATAATCCCCTCCATAGAGCCCTTCAAATCTACAACAAAGAGGTCAACTACAAGATTACACCCAGACAGAGAGGCATGAGACAAGGGAGCGGAGAAACAGGGCAGACGAGTTAAAAATTCTCGTTGGGTGGGAAGGGCAACAAATGCGCTCCATAACGGTCAAGTTATCCAATTATTTTTTGACTATTGTTATTCATTCACTACTTGATAGTAGCTTCAATTTTTTATAATTTTTCTTTGTTCAATATATAAAAAAAGTTTGTAGAGTCATAAAGTGTTTTAGTTCAATTATTGACTCTTTGTTTCATATGGATTTAGCCCCTTGTATGGTCCATGTAATGTTGGAGTGCACGTTTAGCATGTTTATTTGCAACATGTTCTTAAGTCCAACTTTGTATTTATAACCGTAGGTGTGCATTTATTTTTCTTGGTCTAGAGCATTCATTTTGGGCGGTCACCTGCTCTGGCATGTTACTCGTGATCTTTTCTCCAGTTCTTACCTCATGTTTCTTGCCTTCTTCCCTGCTTATTTATATAGGGCCCCTTGTACGTTTCAAACCATCTCATTCACATCAATGGTGAAATAGCTTCTTTTTGGTTGCTTCTCATTGTTTGGTCGTTTTGGCTTGCAACACAGGCTCCTGGGTGCATCAACATGGTATCAGAGCAACTGTGACTACAGCTCTTTCTGCTCATTGAGTTTTCACCAAGTCTGAGGTCCATCTTCTTTCCTGCGAGGACATTTGTTCAGCGATTATTTTGCCATTTTCGTTTTGTCCTCCAAGGAAGCTCACCTGTTGATCGAGCGTTTTTTTTGGCGTTTATTTCTGCCTTGCCATTCTTCACTGTTGGTCTTTTGTTTTTGTCAGTCCAGGTTCTTATACCTGACTTTCGGCATCAAATCAGTGTTCCCATTGCAGCTCTATCAACGTCCCAGCTGCAACCCCATCGACGTCCTTTATTTGCAATCAGGAAGCTTCGAATCTGGGCTTTCATCTCCTGCTGTGTGCTTACTGGGTCCTTTACTCAACGTTCTTCTTGTTCTTGGCCATTTAGGGTCTGCTGCGGAGAGGACGAGTTTGGACGTGGGCCCAATGTGTGCGCCTATATGGAGGAGATCAAATTTTATTTTGATAAATGCAGTACCATGGACCGTCTTGATGCTCATACTTTGAGAGTGGTTATATGGAGGGTGCTTCAACAATGACCATAAAATAGGCGTTTCTTTTCCAAACCTGCTCAATTTTTGCAATCAGAGCAATCAAAGTCTGTTTTCGGCAAATGAGCATCAAGACAAGGTGTTTTTTTTGAAATATTGTCATTTTATGCTATTTTTACTAGCCTGAAGTTGCAAGTTGTTCCTATTTTATCTTTTGGCACATTTTGGTGCTTGTAAATTGTAAAATCAATTTGAATATATTATTTTTTGGCGGGGGGGGGGGGGGGTTCTTGTCTTTTTAGTCCTTTGTGTGCCCTTGTATATCATGTTGAACTCTAGGATTTACTTGCTCACTCCACACAACTATCACACATGGAAGCTCAAGATGTCACAATTATTGCAATCTCGGGGTCTATGGCAACTGTTGGATGCCGACCAAGCCGAATTCACTAAAACATTTGAGCAATTTGTTCATATCTAAACAAAATGGATGAGGCTAAAAGACTCATAGGTCTTCATGTGTCTGATAATTTGTTGTTTCATATTGTTGAGTGTAAAACACCTAAAGAGGTGTGGGATAAGCTTGCAGAATTGTATGGTAAGGTCAATCAGTTTAGGATCTTGTAGCTTGAAGCCAATCTCACTTCTCTCTCTCTAGATGCTTTTCCTTCTATTCAGGATTTCCTTGCACAATTCAAGTTGATTTTGTCTCAATTAAAAGGATGTGGTCATGCCAAAGAAGATAAGGAGTGTATTTTCTTGATCCTGTCTAAGCTTAGAGGTCCTTTTCAAGTGTTTGCCTCTACCTTCTATTCTACTATGGATGCTATGGGGGAAGATCATAAGATGCCTTCTTTTGAGGAGTTTTGTGATCGCTTGATGAGAGATCAGGCCAAGTTGATTCAGATGGATGCTCTTCCTAAGAGTCATGCTTTAATGGCTCAATCTTCCAAGGGCAAGGGTAAAAATACGAAGAAGTATAAAAAAAATTCGTCTTCCAGTGGTGAGCCTACCTCTAAGCCTAAGGCGAAGATTGATCAGAAGGATAATTCTCCACCTCCTCCTCCTTCTAACTCAAGAAAGTCATCTTCTACGTCTAAGAAGAAGAAGGAGAATTGTTCCTTTTGTGGAAAATCTGGGCATAATGATGCACATTGTTTTGCGAGGCTAGCAACATTAGAGGAAGCTATGAGGAAGCATAATCTTCCCATGCCCAAGTATTCTCCCTCGGGAAAAGGGCAAGCTCTCTCAGCTACAACTTTGTCCTCTACTAGTTCTAATTGGATTCTTGATTCTGGTGCTTCTCATCACATGACTCATACTGTAAATCTTCTTGATTCTCTTTTTGATAGTCATACTTCCCATATTGCTATTGGGAACTCTTCTCAAATTCCAGTTTTGGGGAAAGGCTCAGTTCATATGTAAGATGGTAGCATTGATGATGTTCTTCTTGTTCCTGATATTTCATAGAATCTGCTCTTTGTCTATCAAATTTGCAATCATGGTGATGGAAGGATTATTGAGTTCTCTCCTATTGATGTGACCATTCAAGAAATGCAAGATCTTTAGAAAGTCATTGCTATAGGCACAGTTGACTATGCAGATCGCTTGTATAGGTTTGAGTCTTCATCAGGATCATCCCTTATTGCTCATGCAGATTCTATGAGCAAGCTTTGGCACGAACGGTTCAGGCACTTGAATTATAGATATCTTCAGCAGATGAGCACATAAAATTTGGTACTTGTTTTACCTCAAATCTCTTGTTCCGATGGAGTTTGTCAAGGTTGTGTGCTTGGAAAGCATCATAGGGATCCCTTTCCAAAGGGTATGGCCACACGTGCTTCGACACCCCTCGAGTTGGTACATAGTGACCTCATGTCCTTCCCCACTCCTTCATTTTTAGGGGCCAAATATGTGCTCACCTTCATTGATGATTTTTTTAGGTGTACTTGGGTGTATTTTTTGAAGTATAAGGATGAGGTTCTTTGCCATTTCATGTCCCTCCTTGCATTCATGGAGATGCAGTCAGGACATTCCCTTCAGAAGATTCACACAAATAATGGGGGGGAGTATGTCAATCAGGCATTTCAAGAATTTTGTCATGCTAAGGGTATTCTTCATCAACACACAGTGCCATACACTCCTCAACAGAATGGTGTAGCTGAGCGGAAGAATCAAACTTTACGAGAGATGGCCAATTGTATGCTACAGTCTAGATCCATGGCTCCCGCCTTTTGGGCAGAGGCTGTAAATTGTGCTAACTACATTTAAAACCGTATGCCCCACAAGGCAATGCAGAATATGACTCCAGAGGAGGCTTGGTCTCATGTCAAGCCCAAGGTTTCCTACTTTAGATTTTTTGGGAGTGATGCATGGACATTCATTCCGGATGGTAGGCGTAAGGCAATGGAGAAGAAAAGTCAACGGCTCATTTTTGTTGGCTATTGTGAGGATGTGAAGGGTTATCGGTTGTTTGATCCTTTCACTCGAGCAGTTCATTTTCATCGTGATGTTCAATTTGATGAGTCTTTCACTCTGCAAGATTCTGCATCACAAGCCTCTCCCTCTCTTCTTCCTAGTTCTTCTTTAGAGGATGTTTTGCTTCCAAATGATGATGTTCCTGATGCTGATGTTCCTGATAGTGGTATAGATCTTGTTGTTGATATTACTCCATCTTCTCCTTCTCCTCCACCTACACCCCATTGACCTTTATGGGCTCGTACACTTCTTGAGGATGTTGTCTCTCTTGTAGGTGATCCCATAGCTACACGCTGCACTTGTTCTCGCACTTCCGGTATCAGTCTTTTGAGTCATGCAGTTTCTACTAATCCTAATAAATTTTTGGATGCTTCGAGTGTTCTGGAATGGGATAGTGCTATGCTAGAGGAGTATTCCTCCTTGATGAAGAATCATACTTGGAATTTGGTTCCAATTCCTAAGGGACGAAAGTTGGTTCGGTGCAAGTGGGTGTACCGAACCAAGTTTGCAGCTGATGGTTCCATTGATAAGTATAAGGCTCATCTAGTGGCTAAGGGATTTTCTTAGGTTGAGGGTATTGACTATTCCGAGACTTTTTCTCCTGTCGCAAAGATGGATTCCATACGCCTTGTGCTTTCTATTGTTGCATCTCAGGGTTGGTCAGTGTATCAGATGGATGTGAAGAGTGCTTTCTTGCATGGTGATCTTCAAGAGGAGATCTATATGGAGCAGCCACCAAGCTTTGTGCAAGGCTCTTCACTTGTTTGCAGGCTTTGACATTCATTATATGGTCTCAAACAAGCTCCTAGAGCTTGGTATGAGAAGATGGATAGTTTTTCGCTTGCTTCTTGATTCACAAGATGTCACTCTGATCCTATAGTTTACATTCAGTGGCATGAGGGGGATCTTCTCATTCTTGTTCTTTATGTGGATGACTTGATTCTCACAGGGCGTTCTCCTACCATGATAGAGGATACTAAGCGAGCTTTGATGGAGCATTTTGATATGACAGATCTTGGCTTGTTGCATTACTTCCTTGGTCTTCAAATCCATCAGTCTTCTGTCGGTATTTCTATCTTTCAGCAGAAGTATGCTCTTGATTTGCTTCAAAGGTTTGGGATGGCTAATTGCAAGCCAACCCCTACTCCTTTTCAGTCAAGTGTTGTTTTGATCACTAGTTGCACTACTCCATCCCTTGATGCTACTTTGTATCGGTAGTTGGTTGGCAGTCTTTTATACTTAACACATAGTCGTCTTGATATTTCCTTTGCAGTTGGTATTGTCTCCTGTTTCTCTCAAGATCCTCATGAGAGTCATTGGAAGGCAGCCAAGCGTATCTTATGGTACATTCAGGGCACTACACAGGTTGGCATTCACTACACATCAGGTGCTACTGATATTGTGGGCTTCACTAACTCAGATTGGGTTGGTGATATTGATGATTGAAAGTCTACTTCTGGCTTTTTTTTTTGTCTTGGCTCTAGTCCCGTTGCTTGGTCTTGCAAGAAGCAAACTGCTATTGCATTATCATCAAATGAGGGTGAGTATTGCGGTGCTATCTTGGCTAGTCAAGAGGTTCTTTGGCTTCGACAGCTGCTGGTTGAGTTTGGATTTCCTCTTGATCATCCCAATATTCTTTGGTGTGATAACCAGAGTGCCATCCATATTTCTCGCAACCCCATGGAGCACCAATGTACTAAGCATATTGAGATCCACATGCACTTCATTTGGAAACTAATTCAGGATGGTGTTCTTGTTTTGGAGTATTTGCCTACAAAGTAGTAGGTTGCAGACATCTTCACTAAACCTTTGGCATCTCCTCGCTGTCTTCAGTTGTGATCGATGTTAGGGGTGACGGAATTTGTCCTTGGGGGGTCTTGAGGAGTCCCTCTTCCTTTCACTTTTATATTACACTTTTATTTTGTTCTCTCTTTTGGAGAGGAGTTTTCTCCCACAGGGTTTTTCTCCGTTTCTCCGGTTGTGAGAGATTTGCATTTCACTGCATTGTAGTTGTACATGGGTACCTAACAAGTCTTTTTTCTAGGACCCATAATGCATCTCATATTGCATATTTCTTTTTCATTTCTCCCTAAATTGCACTTAAGGGGGGGTGTTGGAGTGCACGTTTAGCATGTTTATTTGCAACAATTTCTTAAGTCCAACTTTGTATTTATAACCATAGGTTTGCATTTATTTTTCTTGGTCTAGAGCATTCATTTTGGGTGGTCACCTGCTCTGCCATGTTACTTGTGATCTTTTCTCTAGTTCTTACCTCATGCTTCTTGCCTTCTTCCCTGCTTATTTATATAGGGCCCCTTGTACGTTTCAAACCATCTCATTCACATCAATGGTGAAATAGCTTCTTTTTGGTTGCTTCTCATTGTTTGGTCGTTTTGGCTTGCAACACAGGCTCCTAGGTGCATCAACATGTAATCTTTGAGAGATTATAATTTTTAAGTCTCCTTCAAACTAGTTGTTGTTAGCTTCTATTTTTTATAATTTTTCTTTGTTCAATATGTAAAAAAAATGTTTGGAATCATCAGTTCTTTTTATAGCAATTCAATTAAGACTTTATAAATATATTTTTTAAATTAAAATATTAAAATATTTTTTTACATCATAATTTTTGTTAGATAATGTGAAGGTTAGCAAGATTGCAAAATTATTAACAATAGTTTTCAAGATAAATGAAATTTTTATCATTTTTTATTAATAATATGATTTTTATATTTATTAAAATTTAAAATAAACAAAGAAAATTAATTGGTTTAGTAAGAAAATAAATCATAACTAATTAAAAAATTGTGATTACAATGGTATATGTCTAAAGGTGGGTAGTATAATAAAGAAGGGCAAATGTTTGTAGGAAGATGATTGTTCAATATGTAACTAAAAATTTGATATAAAAGATCAGTAGTATTAAAATAAATATTGATAAATAGAGAGATATATTTTTAATGATGAAGAAAGTTTAATATGCAATATATATGATTTAATTTCTTAATTTATTTATTAAATTTGTATTATTTTGACTTGATAGATTGAAAAACAAATTGTGTTCTATTTAGGGATAAAATTGTCATAGTGGCTTTGATAGCTTCTTAAACCTATTTTTTGTGTGGCCTTAATCCTACAACCACAACCTTAAATTTTGGTGGCCCTAATCCTATAGTTGTGGCCTTGCACTTTGTCTTAGTTCTTTAGAAAATTGTTTAATATATATTTAGATTGGGTGGTGTTTAGAAGCACTAATTCAATCAAAGACACACCAAATAGAATGCAATCTCATGCGTATCTATCTTTATGCATATTTTTTATGAAATGGTTTCTCTAGATGCATGTGAATGATATTTTTTTAATGATAATATGATGCTTCTAAATGATTTAGGGCTTTTTACTTTTATAGAAACATAGTAGAATTCACATTTGAATGTTTCACATGTGTTAATGGGTTATTGTCTAGTTATGATTGGGTTAACACAAAAGGATTAAGAATTAGTCTAGACCATTGGGGAATAGGGAATCAAGTTGAATTTAGGTACATGTGATGAGCACCAACTCCACAATAGAAATACACAAATTAAGCAATATACTATTGGTGTGTATGCAAGGCCAAGTGACACCCTTAAGTGATAATGAAAATGTTAAAAAATAAACATGCTCGGTAACTTATACAACAAATCGAAGGGCTTACACATAAATTCTGTAAAATATAGTAATACAAAATTGTAGCATTTTGAGTGTAATTTTAAGATACTTAATTTTTCTAATAATTATGTGAAAATCACATATTTAAAAGAGAAGCTAATTAAATTATCAAAAAAACATAAAAACTAGTGGTTACTCCATTGATGTGCAAAGAATATATGCATATGTACTAATTTTTCCAATCATAAATATTAATCTTTTAGTATGATTTTTTTCAAATATTAATCAACAATTTTAGGGCTATGAAATTCAATTTTTATAACAAATATATTCTCGATGAAACATTGAATGTGCTCAATCTTTTGGATTTGAAAAATGATACATGAATTGAAAGTTGTGATTTTTTTTAGATATATTTATCTATCAAACATATAGACATGGTATAAATTTAAAAACTATTTACTAATTAATCAATAAAATTGCAATACGAAATTAGTCATATTTCTAGAGTCATAAAGTGTTTTAGTACAAGTATTGACTCTTTTTTCTTATGGATTTTAGCCCCTTGTACGGTCAATGTAATCTTTGAGAGATTATATTTTTAAAATCTCATTCAACTCCTTGTTGGTAGCTTCTATTATTTATAATTTTGCTTTGTTCAATATACAAAAAAGTGTGTGGAGAAAATCAAAGCCTCTTCGAATGAAGTACCTTGATGTTTTCTTCTCAAGTCCTTGTTGAGAAGAATTACAACCACATCATCAAGTTTAAACCCATTTCCATTCTCATCGGATTCTTTATTTCTAGATACTAAATTACTAATTGTCACTTTAACACATTCCCAACTATCAAGAAGAGAACACAAGCGAAAAATTTTTGATGTCGTCTTTAAAATTAATATCAACAAGGTACAAATTGGCTTATTATAGTATAAATTTAGTTAAATGATTGGAAATGTTGCTAGCTTCCTTCATTTTCATATTGAACAATTTCTTCATCAAGAAAACCCCAGCAACAGAAGCCATCTCATACATACTTGATAATCAGTCTCATAAACCCTTATTTGTCTTCTTTGATTCAACATTAAATAAAACAGTGTTGGAAAGAGACAGGGTGATTGTTGCCACAACATTTTTGTTTTTGTCCAATAAATTTCATTCTTCATCAGACATATTTTCATACTTCTTCAACTTTCCCTAAAGAGCTTTTGAGAGATCATTTTGAATTAGGAGAGCTTGTAACTACATCTTTCATATTCCAAAATTCTGACCTAAGAATTTTTCAATTCCTCATTTATCTCTATAGGTCATCTCTTCTCAAACAACTCCCAACTTTGATAACAATTATTGATCTTAAAATGCAAGTAGAATATCAATTACCTAATAAAAACATATAAAAAAAATTAAATACACAAAACAAAGATATAAAATAGTGACACCAATTTATATGGTTCACCAAAGAATGACTACATCCACGAAAAAGATAAGCACAAATCTTTATTATTCAACAATAGAAAATACAAGTTCACGATAGAGAATGATCCAATTACCGATCTCATTTGAATATATATTATAAAAGACTTTTGGGCAGCATAAGGCAAAGAAGGTGAAGGAGAAGGGACAACCAAAGTGATTGTTGGACTTCACATTACGCAACAATTTTTTCTTATAAGCAAGAGTATTGATTAATGCACTTTTCTTCATGTGTTTTGAATTGTAATATTACAAAATATATGATATTTGTTGAATTCTTGATTTCTTGCTTATTTACAGACAGGTTTCAGACGAGATATTGTTCATTAAGGAATATGATTATCGGTAATTTATGACTGCAGAATTTAGTAACCAGTTGCTTGAGTTGTTTGCGGAAAGGATGAATCGTATTGCTTCTGGTGGAAATCAGCCAGGCAAATCATCTGACAATTTTTGAATCTTCCAGATTGCAAGCAAATTTAAATCTAACATTGAGTTTATTCCATCTAAGAAAATTATTTGGAAGCTCCTCAAGTTTATTCACATTCAAAGTTATACTTACAAATTACATTCTCCCAAAAGCTGAGTCTCTTCTCTTTCTCTACCTGCATTTTTTATATTGTTTGCACAATTATATCTATGTACTGCTACACTTGAATCCTTTAGCACTAAACAAATGATGCAGGTGAAGGAACACAAGTAATTGGTAAAGATGACAAATATCCTCCAAAAGATGCCAAAAGTAAATCTTGTGGTCATTGTTAGAAATTGTTCTATTCTCAACTATTAATTAGGCTAATTCCTCCAGCTAATGCTATGTACCAGCATTTAAGGCAATTTTTAAGGAATGTTTTCTAGGAGATTTATTTTTTTATTATGCATTAATTGCACATTTACTCTCACACACTTTGTGGGTAGTAAATTTATTAATATTCTATTCTTCTTTGCTATCCATCGTTGGTTTTAGTTTTATTACTATTTTTGTAGTTTTTTTGCATCAAGCAACGAGAAAGAAATAAAGCAACACAACTTTGCAACTTTTGAACAGAAGCAAGAACACAAGGGCATCTAAGCTTTGTTAATATTATTCTAGTTTAATACTTGAATACAAATATGAATTTATCTATTTTTTGTTGCATTATTTTTGTGTTTAATGAGTAGCTCTTAATTCTAGTAGAATTAGTTTTCTTTTCTGTTGTGTATGAAATCTCTATTTGCTGCTCTATTTTTATTGCTGCACCTCTGCCCCTATTCCCACATCTGGTATCAAATCCATTGGTTCAAACCCCTAGTCTATCTTTTTTGGGTCTGCACCTTTTTTTCTATTTGAGAGCCATCAATGACTTCCACAGCCTCAACTTCTAGTGCTTCTTTGTCCAGTTTACAAACCCCCATTTTTCACAGGCAAAAATTATGAATATTGGTCATTAACCATGAAATCCTTATTTAGGTCTCAGGATGTTTGGAAAATCATTGAGAATGGCTATGCAGAGCCAGCAGACCAAGCAGCTTACAATGCACTCACCCAAGCAAAGAAAGATCTCTTGAAAGAGCAGAGAAAGAGGGATGGAAAAACCCTCTTCTACATTCATCAAGCAATGCATGAAAGCATACTACCAAGAGTTGTAATAGCAATGCAAGAAAAGGAGGCATGGGAGACACTGCAAACAACTTATCAAGGTAAGGACAAAGCTAAATCTGTAAAACTCCAGATACTTAGAAGAGAAATTGAAAATATAAGTATGAAAGATTCAGAATCTCTGGAGTTGTTTTTTACTCGTGTTGTTGGACTAGTAAATCAGATAAAATATCATGGGGAAACATTAGAAGAGACCAGAATAGTTGAGAAAATGCTAAGAGTTTTGCCTACTAAGTTTGATCCTTTAGTTGTTGCCATAGAGGAAACTAAGGATTTAACTCAACTGACAATTGATGAATTGCATGCATCTTTGATAAACCATGAATATTGGCTGAATAGATGTCACACTTCCATTGATAATGCCTTCTCATCTCAAGCTTCAATAAGCCATGGAAGAGGTAGAGATAAACTCAATCCTAGGGGTAGAGGAAGAAACTCATTTAGAGGACGTAGCAGCAATCCTGCAAATCAAGGTGGAAGAGGAAATAACAATGAACTCTCTCATAATCATTCATCTAGTCAAAAACAAGACAAGTCAAATGTTCAATGTCATTACTGCAAGTAATATGGTCATTATGCTTTTGAATGCAGAAATAAACAACATGATCAAGGAAGACAAAATCAAAATCCCCCAATTTTTTTTACAAAAAATTCTATTTTTATTGCATGTGCAAAGATTGCTGAAGCAATTTCTATAAAATCACCAGTTGAATGCAATATGGTTCAAGAGAGTCCAAATGATATTTGGTATTTAGATTCTGGCTATAGCAATCACATGTCTGGAAATCTAGAGTTATTTTCTAGCTTGGACAAATCAATCACTTTAAATGTCACTCTTGGGAACAATAATCAAGTGAATGTTATGGGAAAAAGGAACTGTTGACATTCTAACGAAAAAGGGGGAGCAAAAAGTCATTCATTATATTTTTTATGTTGTTGGTCTAAAACATAATCTGATGAGTATTGGTCAATGGGTGCAAAAAGGATACAGAGTTTATATGAAAAATAATGGATGTGTCATTCTTGATAAAGCTCCAAGTACTCAGCTGATAGCAGATGTACAAATGACAAAAAACTAAATGTTCCCATTGAGGTTGAAACCTGACATCAAAAGAAATGCAGTTGAAGCATATCATATGGCAGAAAATACACAAGCTAGAGCAGCATTTAAGGCTTAAAATCCTCAAGACGGCTCACAAGTTGCTCTAGAAGTCTTCTCCATTAAAGAACAAAGTTGCAAAGTTGCTCCAAAATTTTGCTACAAAAAAGAACAAGGTTGCTCTAGAACAGAACAAGGTAGCTCCGAAAAGGCTGAAACTGAGACTAAAGATGAACAAAATGGTAATGTAACTATTCAAATAGCTTTTCAGTCAGTTGTGAAGAATGAATCATGGTTATGGCATTTGAGATTTGACCATTTAAACTTTGGAGGTCTTAATTTGTTGTATAGAAAGAATATGATTAAGAGGCTACCATTGATTAAGAAACTAGAAAGAGTATGTGAAGCGTGCATATTGGGTAAACAACATAGAGAGACCTACCCTCTGTTGGAAAATCAGAAAGAGCATGTAAACCACTTGAAATTGTTCACTTCGATATATGTGGACCAATGCAAACTCCTTCCATTGGAGGTTGCACATATTTTTTGACTTTTATTGATGATTATACAAGAAAGACATGGGTCTACTTTTTGAGGCATAAATCTGATGCATTCAAAGTATTCCAGGAGTTCAAGGCTCTTGTAGAGAAGCAAAGTGGTTACGACATCAAGATATTAAGAACTAATAGAGGCGGTGAATATAGTTCTAATGATTTTTCAAATTATTGCAGCCAACATGGTATTCACAAACAATTTACAGTCTATTACACACCTCAACAAAATGGTGTGGCTAAAAGAAGAAATCGAACTATTATGGATATGGCAAGAAGTATGCTGAAATCAAAGCATTTACTAAATGAATATTGGGCTGAAGCAGTAGCAACTATTGCTTATATTTTGAATAGATGTCCAACTACAAGTGTAAGGAATGTGATTTCTCAAGAGGCTTGGAGTGATAGAAAGCACAATGTTTCTCACTTCAAAGTCTTTGGATGCGTTGCATATGATCATTTGCCTAAAGAGCTGAGAAAAAAAATAGATAATACAGGTGAGAAATATATTTTTGTTGGATATTCATAAGATACAAAAGCTTACAAGTTGCTTATTCCAATTACAAGAAAATTTATAATCAACAGAGATGTACAATTTGTGGAAAATGAAGCATGGGATGGAAGTGTAAAAATAATAATAAGTTTAGTAGTAGCTGATCCAAATGAGGATATGATTGATGAAGTGATAGAACAACAAGGTATTCATCAAACAATACCTCCTTCCACTCCCAGACAAACAACACAAGTTGTAGCACAAGCTACACCTCATTCTACAACAAGACTTTCAAGAAATCATAATTTTTCTTCCACACAACAAACCCCACAAAGAACATCAGCTGCAACATCATCAGAAAGTCCATCAAACTTACTTGATAGGAGCAACTCATTCGATCCTACATTGGCAAGTTTATTGCAGCGAAAAACAAAGAGTTTAAGAGATATACATGAAGCTGATTTTAGTGTTGAAACATCAAATTCAATTTTTTTTTTGCTTTATTTTCATAAGTTGTTGATCCAATGTTCTTTGATAAAGCAATTAAGGATGAAGCATGGGCTAAAGCTATGGATGAAAAAATTGAAGCTATTGAAAAGATCAATACTTGGGAGTTGGTGGATCGCCCTCAAGGAAATGATGTCATAAGCGTAAAGTGGATTTACAAAACTAAGTATGGCATAGATGGAAATGTGCTAAAGCATTAGGAAAGGTTGGTTGCTAGAGGTTTCATTCAACAACTTGGTATTGACTACAATGAAACATTTGCATTTGTAGCTCGATTCGATACGGTAAAAAGTGTTTTGTCCATTGCAGCCCAAAAGAAGTGGCAAGTTTTTCAAATGGATGTAAAATCTGCATTTTTAAATGGTTTGATTGAAAAAGAAGTTTATGTTGAGCATAAGGATAAAAAATTGTAGGTCAAGAAGGCAAAGTATACAAGTTGAAAAAGACACTCTATGGACTCAAGCAAACTCCTAAAGCATGGTACAGTTGAATTGATTCTTACTTGATTAAGAATGGTTTTAGTAGGTGCAATAGTGAGCCTACTTTATATATCAAAATGGATGAACAAGGTAAAATTTTGATAGTTTGTCTCTATGTAGATGAATTGATATTTATGGGAGGCCTTTCTATAAGTTTTTTTAAGGCTACTATGATCAAAGAGTTTGAGATGATTGATCTTGGTCTCATGAAATATTTTTTGGGAATAGAAGTTAAGCAATCATTAGATGGTATTTTTATTTCTTAGTCAAATTATGCAAGTGATGTATTGAAAATATTTAATATGCTGAATTGCAAACCAACTCCTACTCCAGTTGTGACAGGACTAAAGTTAAGCAAGGATGATGACATTTCATTGGTTGATCCTAGATTGTTCAAAAGGCTGGTTGGTAGTTTCATGTATTTGACTGCCACATGACCTGACATCATGTATGGTGTGCACCTTATCTCAAGGTTCATGGATTCTCCAAAAGACTCTCATTGGAAAGTTGTAAAAAAGATTTTGAGGTACGTATGTGGAACCAAGAACTATGGAATTTTGTGTTCAGTTGTAGATGACTTCAAACTCATTGGATATATGAGCAACGATTGTGTTGGTAGCATAGATGATAGAAAAAATACTTCAGGTTATGCATTTTATTTTAGATCTGGTGTTGTTTCTTGGGCTTCAAAGAAGTAGCCCATTGTCACACTTTATTCAGTAGAAGCGGAGTATGTGGCAGCCACAACAGCTACATGTCAAGCCATATGGATGAGAAGAATGTTAGCTGAGTTGATGCATAAACAAGATGAAACAACAAAAATTTACTATGATAATAACTCAGCCATTGCACTATCCAAAAATCATATTTTTCATAAAAAAAGGAAACACATAGATACTAGATACCATTTTATAAGAGAGTTAGTGAATAAAAAAAAAATATGTTTGAAATTTTTTAGATTAGAAGATCAATTTTTTGATATTTTCCCTAAACCATTGGCAAAAGATGTATTTGAATACTTGAGAAGTTGTTTGGATATTTGTGCTGAAGATGAATGCTCCGAAAATTTTCGTGTTAGTGTGGATGCATTGGAAACTTTTGAATAGAATGCAAGAACAAAAGGTAGATGCTCAGAAACCTTTCAGATAGAAGGTAGATGCTCTGAAACTTTTTAGAAAGAAGATGGTTGTGCCGGAACCTTTTTGAAAAACATGTTAGACATGAAGATGGATGCTCCGAAAGTTTTTGAGTAGAATGTAAGCTAGTTGAGATTAAGGGGGTGTTAGAAATATGTCTAATCTCAAATATTAATTAGGCTAATTCCTCCAACTAAGGCTACATACCATCATTTAAGGCAATTTTAAAGGAATATTTTATGGAGAAGATTTCAGGAGATTTATTTTTTATTATGCATTAACTGCACATTTACTCTCACACACTTTGTGGGGATTAAATTTATTAATATTTTATTCTCCTTTGTTGTCCACCGTTGGTTTTATTTTTATTACTATTTTTGTGGTCTTTTTGCATCAAGCAACAAGAAAGACAGAGAACAATGCAGCTCTGCAACTTTTGAATAGAAGCAAGAACACAAGGGCATTGAAACTCTATTAATATTGTTCCAGTTTAATACTTGAATACAAATCTGAATTTATCTATTTGCTGCTGTGTTATTTTTGTGTTTTATGAGCAGCTCTTAATTCCAGTAGAATTAGTTTTCTTTTCTAGTATGTATGAAATCTCTATTTGCTGCTTTGTTTTTTATTGCTGCACCTCTGCCCCTATTCCCACATCAGCCAAATGCAAACCACATGAGGAGCCTTGAAAGACAAGAAAGCAAGATTCAGTGTGACCAACAAGGAGATATAATTAGTATTAGGATTCCATCTAAGTTATTGGAGGCCTTTGATCAAAAGGCCTCAACCAGGACACAAGTAGTTGATGAACTGGACTCGAGTAGTTTTCAAGATAGACAGGCCGATAAGATTGATATTGTAGACACCAAAAATTGTCCATGTCATAATATTACTTAGTTAATACATGACCTTGTAAGACATTTGTAATATTTTATCCTAGGTCATTACATTATCTCACTTATCCCATTTATCCCACTTAATCACCTTCCCAATTAATTAAATAAATCTTCTTTATTTAATTAATTCCCCTTTCACGTCTCAAAAATAATTCAAATTAAATATGTGAATTAATCCCTCTTATTGTCACATTGCAACATGTGTCACATGACTACAACTCTTCACATGCACACATAATTTAAATAATTTTATTATTTAAATTATGAGATTCCCACTCACATCCTATTTTTACCCCCATTCATTGTGCGTCATAAACATCTTTTCTTCTAAAATAAAGAATAGAATCCCACTTATTTCTTCACATCTTAATTTTAGCCTCATGTCATAATCCACTTAATGTGTGTCGTAGGCACTAAAATAAACTTTTAATCCTAGCCATACATATCACAAATTTGACTTTTAATCTTGGCCATCGAATCAAATCAGCCTTCTCCTATAAATCAAGCCTTTCACATGCCATTTGGGGAATCTTCTTCTAGCATCATTACTCTGCCAAAATTTCTTCTTATTTATCTATTTTCTTCTATTATCTTTCATCTCATTGTTATGCTGCGAAATTGAGTAATCAACATATCAAATACTTCAATTCTTCAAAATCTCGCATTCTCATGCAGGTGGAGAAGAACAATGGAGATAAATCAATTCAAGTTTGAAGATCGGTTTGCTTTATTTTATTGTTTTCATTTCATGCTTGCTTGTACTCTATTGTGCTAGTTAGGGTTTTGATATCTTGTTATTCTAGTTTTATATTTGATTTTCCCTAACTTACAGATATAGATAAACCAGGAGCAGAATTTGAAACCAAGGGTGGAATTCAATCTAACAAAATTAAGCAGTTCCCTTCTATAGATGATAGTGGTATAAATGTAAAGGGAATTGCCGAATTGAAGAGAAGGAAACGTCTCAATGAAGGAAGAAATCCAAAGCCTGATATTTCAGAGACTGAAGTAAGAGATTTAGATGATCTTATTGAGATGGAGCTGGAAAGAGGGGTAGAAGAAGCTTTCAAAGCAGAGAAAGAAAAACAAGAGAGAAAAAGTTATAGGTCCAACTCATGCTACAAACCCAGAAAAGAGAGTGCACAATATAGAATAGAATCTGCAGGAAAAGATAGTAGCACACTCAATAGAAAGAGATCCAATGAGGATGTCATCTCTGATAAGATAAGAAAATGTTCGACTAATGAAGCTGATCTTTGTCATCAAGGTCAAGAGATGCTCCCAAAGGATGATCCTAATGATGAGATGTAGGAAGGTGAGATCCCGAATTCCCCTGTAGAAGAGTTAACAAAGCCTTCCAACGAAGGCCCGTCTCAAGTTTCAAATCAACCTGAAACTTGAAACCATTCCATTAGAGCAGGTGATAGCTGTGGGCCTGAACCATACAAAAACTAGGATGATTCCGAAAGATTTCGCGGTGATCATCATGGAATCAGGCATAGTAGTTGTGATAGGAAAGTGTCACGCAGTCATCACCATCCTTATCACTCTCCCGATCATCAGGGAAGAGATTGCGGTAGGGAAAGGAAAAGATCCAGAGATAAGAATTGGGAAGAGCCGAGAGATCACGCTAGGGACTGGAAAAGACCCACCGATAGGAATTGGAAGGACAAAATTTCTAAGAGAAGGCGGAGAGATGACCGAAGATGAAGTGTGTGAATTCTTTCGTTGTTTAAAGATCTATGGTCACCATTGTTTTATTACAAGTACCTTCGTGAAATAATATGTTCAAGTTTTTACATGGTTTCCATTTCACATGCGCTGCATCATGAATTGTAAGTGCTTCCAATCTTAAGGTGGACAATGATCTATTCGAGTATTCTTCAAGGTGTATTGATATCTGTAATAAATGCACGTAGATTTCTTGGCGGTTTCTTTACAAATTTGTTGTGACCTGCTACAGTCAAGCATGCATTGGTAGCCGTTACGCAGAAACCCAGATAAGAAAAAAACGCGTGATTACGGTGGTACGTTTATAAATTAGGGTAATATAAATTAAAAAATTAATAGGAAAGATTAATAATAGTAAAATAAATGTTAAAATTAATAAGTGTTGTGTATTGGTGGGTGGGACCTGTTAAGAGTATTGTAACAAAAGGAGTTAATTGTTTAGTTGAGAAATTTATGACATAATTATTTAGGCGTGGTCAAAGCATTTGTTATCTAGTGGGTAGATGATCTAGTATGACATAGTGATTCAAGATAGAGATAGATTTATAATAGTTTGAGATGCAATCAAGCATATCCAATGTTACAAGGATAGTGAAAATTAAAGTTATTAGGACTAAGCTTGACCTCAAGTTTGATTTGTCCTAGGTAGTATAGTTGAAGTTGAATTTATTCCTTACCTCATGTACCCATGTGGTTGCTTAAGTGCATTTTCTCCTTATATTAGAGTGTTCCCAAGCAAATTTAAAATTGTGGAAAAAGGATAATTTTAGAATCTTACCTATTTTGGTGGAGCAACAACTGTTTAGGAATTGAAAATAAGATATGAAAATAAGGAGATGCCAGGTGCTTCCATAAATTTATTTTCCTCTTTTTCATTTGCCTCCAATTTTTTATTCATACATGCAAATAAATAATAATTACATATTTTTAGATGACTTGAGTAGTGAATTAAAATTGTCACCAGTCCCACAAATTACTCCTAAAAATTTTAAGGATCGGCTCTAGCCAAAATGGGGACCTCCCCTTAGAATAAATAATTCATTGATTAGTTAAAGTTGAGTTGGTCAAAATGAAATTTGTGGTAATTCTAACTATTTGATTGATTAGTTGATTTTGGTTGAAATTAGTATGTCAAAATGAGAATTATGATAATTTCAACTTTTCTTGTCTCATTTTAATATGTTAATATACAATTACAATATAATAGAAATATAATGTGTCCACCTAAGAATCAAATCCAATGACTACATTGGATGATAAATTGATATAGATGTTTTAAATAAGCACAAGAGAAAAATCCAAAAAAATAAAATTACTCAATGTTTTGTCTATTTTTGCTTTAGAACTATTTAACAATTATTTTATTTATAGTGTTTATTTTATTTTTATTTACTTGAATTATTTTATTACTATTTATTTATTCAAGAGTTTTTTATTACAATGAAAAATGTATAACAAAACACATACACAAATATATATTAAAAATAAAACTAGCATACATATATTAATTAATAATATATATAAAATACATGAGAGTTATATATTGAGAAAAAAATGCTTACATCTTCATTAACATTAATTAACAAAGAAACAAATAAAATGATGTAAAGAAAAATTACACTACAAATACTCAAAAGAAGTGTATACAAAAAATCCATTATAAGTACTTGTATTTTCTTAACAATCTTAATAAGAAAACTATAGATATTTATCGAATACTTAGTTTGGTTTAAATATGAAAATACTACTAATTACACTATCCAGAAAAAAATTTACATTATTTTGTAAAATATTTGCTAAAATCTCAAATTGTTTCAATAATGAGTTATTTTAGTATATTTTTTTTGCTTGATAATAAGATTTTGTATTGCTTGATAAAAAGATTACATCATTAGTTTCAGTAAATCACCAAACCACCCAAAAATCCATCTGGAGCAATAAAGCTTCAACCATAAGGCACATGAATATGCTGAAAAACTATCTCCATACCCCTGTTACCTTTCAACAATTCAAATGTCTTATGCTAGCTAACTATTAATAACAAAATTCCTTTACCAGTCACCCAACCCTACACAACATTTTCACAAATTATCTCAAATAAAGTTCATCCTCCATCCCAAAACCTAGCTTAAAGTAGCAACATGATAATATCGAAACAAAAAAATATAGGGCATCCATTTCTTTCATCTTGAGCTACCCAACTCCATTTTTGCCTTGGAGATTACTTTCATCTACTTTTGTTGGTGTTTCTCTTCTTTTTCCATTCGCTCTACTTCCTCCTTCGTTTGAGTGATGACCTCTTCTACTTTCACCAGCTCAACAAAAAGCTTTAAAGCCTGCCAGATGAATCTCACTTCTTCTTTGCAACATGCTTTAAACTTCCCCTCTGGCTAATGAACAAACGGTATGCATCCCACAGATTCTTTCAGCTCTTCAATTTCAATTCCCTCATTGATGTCTAACCCTTCTCCTGGGACTTCCCATTCAAGAATTGAGAGCTATTTCAGTATTTTAACCAAATAATACACTTCTAATTATATTCTTTTAAATTTTTATTTGTATAATATATCGATAAAGAAATGTTGTATAGACAATATAAATAATGTTGGCTGGAGAGAAGCATTGAAATGCCTTGCAATCATGAACAGGAAAACTCTGAGTGTGAAAATTTGCAGTTTAGCCATGCTTCACGTGATCATTGCAGAAAACTCCCCTTGGTTGAGCCATTGTGCCGGGCAAGGCAGTCTTAATCACAAATATTGCTCTACACATGAATTTAAGGCCAAGAAAGAGAAAATTTGTAATGAAAAGATTACTTGCGTGGACGTATTATAGGTCAAGGGAATAAGGATGCCAACACCGTTGTTGATTCGTAGATAAGGCATGACATAGATCGCCCCATTTTGATGATGAAATGATGGATACATCTGAAATGGTAGCTCTGGATTTCCCTTTCATTGCACATCTCCATTATTAGTATTGTCTTCAAGTACAACATTAACAATTTTGAAGACAAGATTTCACTAGCTGCAAGGGATACTCCATCACCTCAAAAAAAAGATAGCCAATTAAAATTTTGATAAATAAATGAAAGGAAAGTTTATTTGTATTATACTTTCAGAATAAATTGACTTGATGCCTGACAGTGTGGTTGGAGCGTTTACTATCCAAAATTTATAAAAAGCACAATATAAGTCAAATAATAAACATTCCTTTCCTTTCTTGAAAGAAGATTGTCTAACCTGTATTAAGGGAAGCTACACACTACATTGTATGTGCTTAGCATGGACAACATAGTAGTGATTGAGCTATAAATATAGTGCAGGTTTGACACAACAGCTGCATATGTGAGTGATTAGTCATTAGTAATTTATGTGATTGTGAGGTGCAACCTTGAAAACTTAGGATTTCTGTAATGTCTCCAAATTAGAGACATGAAATGCATAGATTAAAATTTTGATTTCAAAGATTGTTTGATAAAGAGAAATGAAAGATTGATGGAATAAGATAAATGAAATGCATTATTATCAAATAGTGCATAACTAACATAATCTGATATGACTTATTACTCTTGATTGAAATAGATCTCCGCCCTATTCCTCTCCCTAACCTTGTGGGATGGTAGATTTATCGTGCCAAGGGTGCGTGCACCATCTCGAGTTGGACACCCTCAAGGATTAGTTACCTGTCTTGGGCTTTGTCCAATATTGGGTGGATTTACCTGCCTTTCCCTTCCACACACTCCCTATCCTCATCAAGCGTTACAACAGAGTTTTTGGTCGAGGTCTATCTTTCAAGATAAAAACAATAATAGCTCATTAAGACACAATAATTGTTGTAAGCAATATTATTATGGCTAGAAAAATAACATCCATTTATTTCTATATGTGAAATTCACTTATGTTGTATATATGAATCACGATATATATTTATAAATCATAACATAATTAAAAATATTTATAAGCATCCTAACATTATCTTATTTATGACATTACCATAATGATAATATTATGCATCTAATATTCTCTTATCCCTAATTGAATCAATAATTACTTTGCATGGATATATATATATATATATATATATATATATATTGTATTTGTCAATCACCTATTATATATTTATCAATCATCATATATTTAAATATATTTATCAATCTTAATATATTTAAATATATGCATCAATCACGTTTAGATACATTTACCAACCACCAACTTTTATTTAAATTCCCAATTTGTTTGTCAATTAGCAACATCTAAATTCATATTGTATTAGACTAATTAATATTTCAATCCATAAATACTTACTTAATATATTTACCAACTAATCATTTGGAGTTCAGAAAATACTTACCTTTATTCTTCTGAAAACCTTCCTTATTTTTCATGGCCACTCCTCTTCATATATTTCTTTAAAATGTATCTACGAGGTTCCGTTTCTCTTCTCCTTCTCCTAATTCCACACAATCTAATTTTCTCTTATATCTTTATCTTCATATGAAAGGGTGCATCTTTTAGAAGAGGGATGTCCTTCTAAAAGATATGTCTTTTTGCTAAAACTACTTCCCAAAACTTTTCTTAATCAAGCACCTAGTAATTGATTTGCTCCCCTGTGCTCCTCATCAAATGCAAGTCACAAAATACATATATACCTCTCCATACCTTGATGAAGAGTTCAACGTCCCTTGCAAAGGATTATATCTTTTCAACTAATAGTGTTTCTTATTTAAAATATATTATTATTTAATATATTAGCTTTATCTATTATTTTAAGAAATAAGTATTGTTGTGGGATATTAATATTTATTTCTTTATTTGAGACATGGTATTTATTATTAGTATTGATTCATTTACCTTTGTGAATATAAATTAAAAATATTAATTAGTTTTGTTTTGTGTTATTATAATATTACAATGATGGTAAAGATTATTTGATGATAAAGATTACTATAATCATTTGTATTATATATATATTGATATTACTTTATTATTATTTTATTTGTTTATATTTATATTTGGTAATTATAACATTATCTTTAGATAATTATAATAATGATTATATTGCCAACATCCTTATATGTATTTTATTTATTTATTTGTTTCCGATTCTTTAAATCTTAGTGTCACAATTTAGGGGACATGACAATTTCAAGAAGAGAAATTGTTTGTTTTTTTAACAGAGAGACTTAATTAAGCTACAAACATTATCGTAAGATCCCATGTTTAGAAAGGAAGATCAGCAACATTAGGTGTTTCACTACTTCAAATTATTACCAATACAAAAGAAAACTTCTTCCCCCTGAACATAGATAAATTTATTAGTGAGTACAACTCCAAAATGAAAATATTCAAAAAATAAAGTAAGTCCCAAGACTCCATTGCTCCTTGCAAGATTTGGTTAAGAAATACAGTCTGCAAAGATTCGAACTAGGTAGCATAAGGAGTCTAAGGGCCCATTAAATACCGCATGGATAGGAATAATTATTCTTAGAACCAGAGACCCTTAAGCTCAAGTCGCATACAAGTTTTTCATATCTAAGATAGTATCCAATAGCTTACCACAACAACACTGTTTATTTTTCTTGCTTTTAGTGATTCATAGGAAAGACATCTTAAGTAAAAATCCTCCATTCTTTTGTCCTAGCCAAGAATCATCTACAAATCTTGGTGGATTTCTCATGGAAACTATGTGTGAAGATGGGTGGAAGAGAAGAAACATAGCATAAGTTGGATAAATAAAGAAGGAAGAATAAGATAAGAACAATAGCTCTTTCAGAGCTTCCACCATATATAAACAGTACTGCAAACTTCCGCATTTTCACCAAGGATTGTATACTCTTCAAGCAACATTAACACATAGCATTATATTCATCTCTTGTTGGATATTTAAACTAATTAAGAATCGAAAGTGGTTACCTAAAACATTGATTTTTCAACACCAAAAGTTGGTTCAAGCTCAAAGGAATGTCACTCTTTAGCTAAGGGAAATATTCATTTGTAAACTCTCAACTCTTCAATCATGTGTTAGCCAGAGATATTCCTATCTTCGAGTTTTTGTGTCTCCCTTTAAAGATTCCTAAATATCTAAAAATGGTGAGTATGTTCTTTGCTAGATTTCCAACATCTAACCAACCAACCTCTCTTTGGACTCGAGTTTTACATTTTATAGCTTCTCATGATTTTCCCATAAGAGAACTGATTCAAGAATCAGTTATTTGCCTATCTCATGGTGCCTCTTCACTCCACCAAGATTCGGTTATGAACTACCTAATTTCCCTTATCAAATTTGATGGTGCTAGCGGTAGTTAAGCCATCATGGCCAGTTCATTTTCAACATTCACCATGCTCCCAGGTTAAAATTAGAGTCCATCGAAACATATATTGAGAGAAATCCGGGTTTACCAACATAAAATAATTTAAGAAGATTAAATTGTTAAATACTTATCCACTCAAGGTGATTATCATTGACGGTGGAGCTTCAAGATAGGTCTACATCGAGATAAAATTATAGTTATCGAACTCCCAATTATGATGCAAATGATAATAAGGAAGTAAAATAGTATTCCTTCCCCGCAATCTCTCTCTCCCTGATTAAGCGCCAACGTAAGTAACGAGAAGGGTGCACAATAAACGTAAACATTAGTTTTGTCCAAGTTTATACTACTAGAAAGTTATTTATATTATTAAGAAAGCTCAACTAAGGTAATTAAATCATATGGACCATAGTAGTCTATAAAATAGAAGAAACATAATTAATCAAGAAATAAGAAAAGATTATGATTCTGCCAATGATCAATTGCCATTTACATATTTGTGATATTTGTGATATGAGATTAATAAAAAGGGGTCATTAATCAATCTTTGTAATAATAAATTTTCACTCGGCATGTTACGTGAAACGATGGAAGTGGAAAGCACTTCCACAAGTTCAATGCAATATTACTTTATTTCTTCCACGTAAGCCAACCGTTTAAAAGTTTTGATTGGTGGTGAAGACGTGTTTAGGTTATCATTAATTATAGTATGAAGTTAAATTAATTAAAAGAGAGTATATAATTATTTTAACATGTAGGGTTAATAGATAGTTTATAATTTATTACAATTTGGTGGTATTTTTTCAATTAAAATTTTCAATTACGTTTTTTAAAATAGTTTAGTTAATTATTTTGGGTTTGATTTTGAAATAAATCATTCAATTTAATAATATTATGACAAATTTAATAATGTAGGTGGCATAAATTTATTCTTATATCTATATTATGTAATATTTTATTTATATTCTATTATATTAAATTATATCTCAATATCTCTTATTTATTATATTTATATAATAATATAAAACTATATTACATAATATTTTATTTATATACTATTATATCTCAATATCTCTTATTTATTATATTTATATAATAATATAAAATTATATTATATAATATTTTATTTATATTGTATATTATATATTATTATATCTATGTTATCTCTCATATTTACACCATCTCTATTTTCTTTTTATTAATTATACTAAACAAAAATTACAAATAAAATCAAATTATTATATAATGTAACTATAAGGAAAAATAATAATTATTTAAACATAAAATAAACTTAATCTTCACTGAAGACGTCAAATTAAATTTGTTTAGTTTTTATTAACACAGACTGGTTGCTTTCATTGTATAACCCTCTCACGTAAACATAAAATAACTCTTAAATAAATAAAATAATTATTAGTTTTAGTATTGTAAAATTAGAAATAGTATTTCTTACTAATCAAAACAAATTTAAATCCATTTTTATCCTTAAAACATCAAAATATTATCAAAATATTACTTGAAGAAGCATAATATTATAAATAAAAAATGGAAAAATAAAATAAAATAGACTTTTGTTTTTTAGTTATAAAGACATTAAAATATTATAATATATAATATAAAATTATAAAAACTTATAATATTTAGAAATTAAAAATACAAAATTTATGTATCTATATATATAAAAAATTGCTCTTTTTATGGAACTTTCTCAAATACTTCAAACATTCTATCTACAATTCTTATACCTAAACTTTAGCCAATCATTTTCATGATAAATAGTTTAAAAAAAAAATCAAAGATAGATTTTCATCTCTAATTTTAAAAATTATTATTTCTTGAATAGAAAAAATAATAATTTCCAATGTGTTGTAAAATATATTTATTAATAATTAATTAAATATATGATTGCTTAAAAGATTGCTATTATAAATGTGAAAAATTACTAAAATGTTATAAACTAAAAGCTTGGAAATATGATTTTCATTTACTTTAAATAATTATATTTGATTTCTATTTTAAAAATATTTTATTTTATTTATTTTAGATTTACATTATTCTTATTGTATTTAAAATTATTTAAGAGTTGTTTTATATTAAGAAATGTTTTTAATTATTTAAGATTTTTTACCTTTCATTTTATTTGGTATATATGATAATAATTTTAGATTGATTTGAATTTTTCATAATCTAAACATTTGAGAGAAAATTGTTGTAAGTAAAGGATTCGAGTCACTTTGATGACATTGGATTAAT
This sequence comes from Sequoiadendron giganteum, assembly GCA_007115665.2. NCBI lineage: Eukaryota > Viridiplantae > Streptophyta > Pinopsida > Cupressales > Cupressaceae > Sequoiadendron > Sequoiadendron giganteum. The sequence continues at coordinate 817,324,193 of CM021101.1, forward strand.
CTTTATGATATAAATTTGAAAATTTGAAGCTTCAAAGTCATATTCATTTCTTCTACTTCAATTAAGTTTGAATTAAATGTGTGGAGTCATAAAGTGTTTTAGTTCAAGTATTGACTCTTTGTTTCTTATGACTTTTAGTGCCTTGCATGGTCAATGTAATCTTTAGAGATTATATTATTAAATCTCATTCACTACTTGTTTTTGATTATGTAAGTAGGGTTGAAAGGGCCATGATCCCTTTAACAGTATAGGATATTACAATCAAAACGAACAGCTAGGTAAAACAACCTAGTAAAAAAGACTGGTTGAGCATAACAACTAGTCAGGAACAAAAGGATAAAAACAAACCAGTAGCAAGAATAGAGCCTCCAAACAAACCAAACAAGAGAAACAATTTAAGCACCAGAGCTTGAAACCAACAAATTTTCCTTAATAGGCAACTCATTAGAGGTTTTTTTAGGAGTACGTTTCTTTTTCCTTTCCACAGTTATCCATGGAGAATCGAAAACTAAATTTGAGACCGAATTTGGAGTAGCCTTAGGGGAGGCATCACTCACCACAGAGGGAACAACCAAGTGTTGAATCCGAATAGTAGAAGTCACCGGAGGGACACCACCATCAACAATAGGAGTCGAAGAGGTAGGGGCCTCAAAGGAGGCAGCACACACAATAGATGGAACATCCATACTTTGAGCCAAAGTAGCAAAATCCACTAGAGAAACAACAAACTTAGTAGCAGATTTATTTGTTTGAGCCGTAGATGGGGATTCTGAAGCCTTACTATAATAATAATAGTCTACATTAGGGTAAATAATTAGATGTTTCCTGTGAGCATTCTTCCACCATGTGGAAGAAGAAGCAAGACAAGATCCATTAGGGAAATCATGGGCCAAGTGTCCAGTAATAAAATAGCATCTGCAACGGAAGGGGATACCTTCATAATCCACAAGCTGAGAATAGGACCAACCATTAACCTCAAGCACCAGCTCTTTAGGTAAAGCCTGAGATACATCTATCTCCACCAAAATCCTAGCAAAGGAGGTATGAGTAAAATATTTGGATGCATGATCAACTTTTAAAAACTTGCCAAGAGCATTACCAATGCCCTCAAAAGCAGAGGAGAACCAAAACTATAAGGGAAGATAAGGCAATCGTACCCAAATAGACATTATCAATAGATTCTTTCAAAGGGTTGAAGGAATGGACCCAAGGCCTCATGGACAGTGGGTGAGAATCCCTTTCCCACAAACCATAATCTAAAACAACCTGTCTATCATTAAAAGAGCTAAAACCAAAAACAAAAAATCCTCTAATGGAAGGATATATTTCCATCATACCTTCCACAATCGAAGACCAGTTTCTGGAAATCCATTGGTGCAGATCAAGAAGTGAAGGCCAAAAACAGTAGAACCTACAAATCAAGATAGTCTTGGAATAGAAGTCAATGAATTCTGAAACTTCCTTACCCAGAGAAATCACAAGAGAAGCATCAACACATTTGAGAGGGTGCACCGAGCTCTCCCCATCCTTTTTGTTTCGACCAACATCAACAAAAGAACCAGAAACATTGCCTTTTTCTGCATTAAACCCACCATGAGTGCCCGCAATTGGACGCCCATCCACAATCCCCTCCACAGAGCCCTTCAAATCTGTAGCAGAGAGGTAAACTACAAGATTACACCCATGCAAAGATGAATGAGATAGGGTAGACGAGAGTTCAAAATTCTTGCTGGGCGTGAAGGGCAGCAGATGCGCTCCGTAACACTCAAGTTATCCACTTATTTTTTTTTGACTATTGTTATTCATTCATTACTTGTTGGTAGCTTCTATTTTTTATAATTTTTCTCTATTCAATATATAAAAAATGTGTGTAGAGTCATAAAGTGTTTTAGTTCAATTATTGACTCTTTGTTTCTTATGGCTTTAGTCTCTTGTATGATCAATATAATCTTTGAGAGATTATACTTTTTAAGTTTTCTTCAGTTAGATGTTGTTAGCTTCTATTATTTCTAATTTTGCTTTGTTCAATATGTAAAAAAAATGTTTGGAATCATCAGTTCTTTTTATAGAAATTCAATTAAGATTTTATAAATATCTTTTTTAAATTAAAATATTAAAATATTTTGTTACATAATTTGTGTTAGATAATGTAAAAGTTATCGATAATTTTCAAGATTATAAAATTATTATCAATAGTTTTCAAGATAAATGATGTTTTTAAATTTTTTATTAATAATATGATTTTTATATTTATTAGAATTTAAAATTTAAAATAAATAAAGAAAATTAATTGGTTTTGTAAGAAAATAAATAATAACTAATTAAAAATTTATGATTAAAATGGTATATGTCTAAAGGTGGATTATAATAAAGAAGTGCAGATGTTTGTAGGAAGAGGATTGTTCAATATGTAACTAAAAATTTGATATAAAAGATCAATAGTATTAAAATAAATATTGATAAATAAGGGCATATATTTTTAATGATGAAGAAAGTTTAATATGAAATATATATGATTTAATTTCTTAATTTATTTATTAAATTTGTATTATTTTTACTTGATAGATTGAAAAATAAATTGTTTTCTATTTAGAGATAAAATTGTCATAGTGGCTTTGATAGCTTCTTAAACTTTTTTTATTTGTGGCCTTAATCCTACAATCACAACATTGAAATTTTGGTGGCCCTTAATCCTATAGTTGTGGCCTTGAACTTTATCTTTGTTCTTTAGAAAAAAAATCAATATATATTTAGATTAGGTGGTGTTTAGAAGCACTAATTCAATCAAAGACACACAAAATAGAATGCAATGGCATGCACATCTATCTTTATTCATGTGAATGATATTTTTTTAATGATAATGTGATACTTCTAAATGATTTAGGGCTTTTTACTTTTATAGAAACATAGTAGAATTCACATTTGAATATTTTACACATGTGTTAATGGGTTATTGCCTAGTTATGATTGGATTAACACAAAAGGATTAAGGATTAGTCTAGACCATTGGGGAATAGGGAATCAAGTTGAATTTAGGTACATGTAATGAACACCAACTCCTCAATAGAAATACACAAATTAAGCACTATATTATTGGTGTGTATGCAAGCTAATGATGGACCAAGTGACACCCTTAAGTGATATTTAAAATGTTAAAAAATAGACATGTTCTGTAATTTATACAACAAATCAAAGGGATTACACATAAAATCTCTAAAAATATAGTAATACAAATTGTAGAATTTTGAGTGTAATTTTAAGATACTTATTTTTTCAATAATTTTGTGAAAATCACATATTTAAAAGAGAAGCTACTTAAATTTTCATAAAAACATAAATACTAGTGGTTACTCCATTAATGTTTTCTAGAAAAAATTATATATATATCCAACCTAATCTTGTATATTTATGCAAAGAATATATGCATATGTACTAATTTTTTCAATCATAAATATTAATTTTTTTTGTATGATTTTAAAAAAATATTAATCAACAATTTTAGGGCTATCAAATTCAATTTTTATAACAAACATATTCTCCATGAAACATTGAATGTGCTCAATCTTTTGGATTTGAAAAATGATACATGAATTGAAAGTTGTGATATTTTTTAAATATATTTATCTATCAAACATATAGACATGGTGTAAATTTAAAAACTAATTACTAGTTAATCAATAAAATTGCAATAAGAAATTAGTCATATTTCTAGAGTCATAAAGTGTTTTAGTTCAAGTATTGACTCTTTGTTTCTTATGGCTTTTAGCCCCTTGTATGGTCAATGTAATCTTTGAGAAATTATAATTTGTAAGTCTCATTCAACTCCTTGTTGGTAGCTTCTATTATTTATAATTTTGTTTTGTTCAATATACAAAAAAGTGTGTGGAGAAAATCAAAGTCTCTTCGAATGAAGTACCTTGATGTTTTCTTCTCCAGTCCTTGTTGAGAAGAATTATAACCACATCATCAAGTTTCAACCCATTTCCATTCTCTTCGGATTCTTTATTTCTAGATATTAAATTACTAACTGTCATTACAACACCTTCCCAACTATCAAGAAGAGAACACAAGCAAAAAGGCTTTGATGTCCTCTTTAAAATTAATATCAACAGGGTACAAATTGGCTTATTATAGTATAAATTTAGTTAAATGATTGGAAATGTTGCTACCTTCCTTCATTTTCAGATTGAACAATTTATTCATCAAGAAAACCCTAGCAACAATAGCCCTCTCATACATACTTGATAATCGGTCTCATAAACCCTTCGTTGTCTTCTTTGATTCAACATTAAATAAAACATTGTTGGAAAAAGACAGGATGATTGTTGACACAACATTTTTGTCCAATAAATTTCATTCTTCATCAGACATCTTTTCATACTTCTTCAACTTTCCCAACACTTTTGAGAGATAATTTTGAATTAAGAGAGGTTGTAACTGTATCTTTCATATTCCGAAATTCTGACCTGAGAAATTTTCAATTGCTCATTCATCTCTATATGTCATCTCTTCTCAAACAGCTCCCAACTTTGATAACATTTATTGATCTTAAAATGCAAGTAGAATATCAATTACCTAATAAAAACATAAAAAACAATTAAATACACAAAACAGAAATATAAAACAGTGACACCAATTTATATGGTTCACCAAAGAATGACTACCTCCACGAAAAAGGTAAAGCACAAATCTTTATTATTCAACAACAGAAAATACAAGTTCATGATAGAGAATGATCCAATTAGCGATCTCATTTGAATATATATTATAAAAGACTTTTGGGCAGCATAAGGCAAAGAAGGTGAAGGAGGAGGGACAGCCAAAGTTACTGTTGGACTTCACATTACGCAACAATTTTTTCTTATAAGCAAGAGTATTGATTAATGCACTTTTCTTCATGTGTTCTGAATTGTAATATTACAAAATATATGATATTTGTTCAATTTTTGTTTTCTTGCTTATTTACAGACAGGTTTCAGATGAGATATTGTTCATTAAGGAATATGATTACCGGTAATGCATGAGTGCAGAATTTAGTGACCAGTTGCTTGAGTTGTCTGAGGAAATGACAAATCGTACTGCATCTGGTAGAAATCAGCCAGGCAAAACAGGTGACAATTTTTGAATTTTTCAGATTGCAAGCGAATTTAAATCTAACATTGAGTTTATTCCATCTAATAAATTTATTTGCAAGCTCCTCAAGTTTATTCACATTCAAAGTTATACTTACAAATTACATTCTCCCAAAAACTGGGTCTCTTCTCTTTCTCTACGTGCATTTTTCTATATTGTTTGCATAATTATATCTATGTACTACTACACTTGAATCCTTTAGCACTGAACAAACGATGCAGGTGAAGGAACACAAGTAACTGGTAAAGATGACAAATATCCTCCAAAAGATGCCAAAGGTAAATCTTGTGGTAATCAGCCAAGTGCAAACCGCATGAGGAGCCTTGAAAGACAAGAAAGCAAGATTCAGTGTGACCAACAAGGACATATAATTAGTAGTAGGATTCCATCTAAGTTATTGGAAGCCTCTGATCAAAAGGCCTCAACCAGCACAGAAGTAGTTGATGAACTGGACTTGAGTAGTTTACAAGATAGACAGGCCGATAAGATTGATATAGATAAACCAGGAGCAGAATTTGAAACCAAGGGTGGAATTCAATCTAACAACAATAAGCAGTTCCCTTCTATAGACGATAGTGATGTGAATGTAAAAATAATTACCGAATTGAAGAGAAGGAAACGTCTCAATGAAGGAAGAAATCCAAAGCCTGATATTTCAGAGACTGAAGTAAGAGATTTAGATGATCTCATTGAGATGGAGCTGGAAAGAGGGGTAGAAGAAGCTTTCAAAGCAGAGAAAGAAAAACAGGAGAGAAACAGTTATGTGTCCGACTCATGCTACAAACCCAGAAAGGAGAGTGCACAATATAGAAAAGAATGTGCAGGAAAAGATGGTATCACACTCAATAGAAAGAGATCCAATGAGCATGTCATCTCTAATAAGATAAGAAAATGTTCGACTAATGAAGCTGATCTTTACCATCAAGGTCAAGAGATGCTCCCAAAGGATGATCCTAATGATGAGATGGAGGAAGGTGAGATCCCGAATTCCCCTGTAGAAGAGTTAACAAAGCCTTCCAACGAAGGCCCGTCTCAAGTTTCAAATCAACCTGAAACTGGAAACGATTCTATTAGAGGAGGTGATTGCTGTGGGCCAAAACCATACAAAAACAAGGATGATTCCGAAAGATTTCGTGATCATCATCGAATCAGGCATGGTAGTTATGATAGAAAAGTGTCACGCAGTCATCACCATCCTTATCACTCTCCCGATTATCAGGGAAGAGATTGCGGTAGGGAAAGGAAAAGATCCAGTGATAAGAATCGGGAAGAGCAGAGAGACCATGCTAGGGACTGGAAAAGGCCTACCGATAGGAATTGGGAGGACAAAATTTCTAAGAGAAGGCGGAGAGATGACTGAAGATGAAGTGTGCGATTTCTTTCATTGTTTAAAGATCTATGGTCACCATTGTTTTATCACAAGTACCTTTGTGAAGTAATATGTTAAAGTTTTCACATGCGCTGCATCATGAATTGTAAGTGCTTCCAATCTTAAGGTGGACAATGATCTATTCGAGTATTCTTCAAGGTGTATTGATATCTGTAATAAATGCACGTAGATTTCTCGGCGGTTTCTTTACAAATTTGTTGTGTTACAGGAAAGATAATAGTTGTGTTCACTAGGCATGGTTATGGTGGTACGTTTATAAATTAGGGCGACATAAATTAAAAGATTAATAGAAAAGATTAATAATAGTAAAAAAAATGTTAGAAAGTAATAAGTGTTATGTTGTGCACTTATTGTCTAGTTGATAGGTGAGTTATGATATATCTATTTAGGGGTGGTTGAAGTATTTGTTGTCTAATGGATAAATGATCTAACATGATAGTGATTTAGAGATAGATTTCATAATAGTTTGAGATTAAAGTATATCGAGTGTTAAGGAGTGAAAATTATAGTTATTAGGGTTAAGTTCATTCTAAGTTTGATTTGTCTTAGGTAGAACTTTGAATAGTATAGTTGAATTTGAGCTTATTTCTTAGAATAAAGAATTGGTAATTGGTTGATTAGTTGAAGTTAGTTTGTCAAAATAAAATTTGTGGTAATTTTAACTATTTGATTGATTAGTTGATTTTAGTTGAAATTAGTATGTCAAAATGAAAATTATGATAAGTTCAATTTTTCATTGTCACATTTTAATATGGTAATTAAATTATACAATTATAATACAATATATATATACAATATTGAAAACTAATCTACCTACAAAATCAAATTCAATGGTTACATTGGATGATAAATTAGTATAAATATCTTAAATACATTTATTTCCAAAGCACAAGAAAAGAATCTAAAGAATATTCAATTTACTCCATGATTATTATATTTTTACTTCAAAACTATTTAATTTTTTATTTATTTATATTATTTATTCTATTTTTATTTACTTGATTGATTTTATTATTATTTATTTATTGGAGAGTTTTTTATTACAATGAAAAGTGTGTGGATAACAAAACACATACACAAATATATATTAAAAAATAAAAACATAAAATAACTCTTAAATAAATAAAATATTTTTTAGTTTTGGTATTATAAAATTAAAAATATTATCTCTTACTAACCAAAACAAATTTAAAACTATTTTTATCATTAAAACAACAAAATATTACTTGAAGAAGCATCATATTATAAATAAATTAAAAAAAAACTATTTAAAATAAATATTTATTTTTAAAATATAAAAACATTAAAATTATACAATATATAGTAATATAAAACCATAACAAAATTTTATATTTAGAAATAAAAAAAAATTAAAATATCAAATTTATGTATCCATATAAAAAATTGCTCTCTTCATGAAACTTTATCGAATACTTACATCTCTACTTTAGAAAAATAAATATTTCTTGAATAGGAAAAAATAATAGTTTTTAATTTGTTTTGAAATATATTTATTAATAATCAATTAAATGTGTGATTGCTTAAACAAATACTAACAAAAAAATTCTATTCGTCGATAATATTTTGTAGATTGTTTATTTGCTATTGTAAATGTAAAAATTTACTAAAATTTTATAAACTAAAAGCTTGGAAATATGTTTTTTATTTACTTTAAATAATTATATTTGATTTTAGCTTAGAACTATTTAAGAAATATATTATTTTATTTTATTTATCTTAGATTTATATTATTTTTACATCATAGAGATGTTTACAATGACATTTAATTTAGAGAGGCATCTATGTACATAACCTTAAATTTGCTATTGACTAAAAATCACAATCATTAAATGGATTAAAACATGTGAATATCACAAGTTTAATCCTTTTTTAACCTTAAAAAATAGTCAGATGTATGGTTTTTGTTAATTATAAATTAATGTTTATCGTATGAAAATAAGGTTTATTTTGAAATGCTTTTTCAATGATTTTATTGATATGTATTCTAATAAAAAATAATTTTATAATGTATTAAAGTATATTTTAAATTGAATAATTTAAAAAATATTTTTTAATATTAATTTTGATTAAAATAATAATTATATATTTTTATATTAAAAATATTAAAATTAATTTTAAATAATCTCCATTTTTTTACATAAATACCAAGAAATATCATTTTCTAAATGTATACTTATATTATTTTTATTGTTATGCTTTTATTATTATATAATTATATAATTATTGTTATACTATTATATTTTTATTATTCTATTATTATTACTTTTGCTAATATATTATTATATTTTTATTATATTATATTATATTTTTATAGTGTTAGTCTTATTATTAGTTCCTGCCAAACCTTCAATTGGTAAACAGTGATTAATGTTTGTTTCAATAACCAATCAACATTCAACTTTTCTCACCATTTGTTTTATATTTCTTACTTGCATCAATAAAGTTGCACATTTTTTTATTGTTTGAAATCATTTTGGGGCTATCCAACTGGAGATGGATTTGAGTCTGCAAATTGTCAGAAGCTCTGCAGATAGTATGAGGCAAGAGAGCGTGTAAATTTCAAGACTATTGCAGGATCGTCTGAAAGTTATTGAGGTGTGGGGTCATCAACATAGGGTTGTTGCAGATAGTCAGACTCTGCACTTAAGAGGTAGAGAAAAGATGTGTCACATGTTCAAGAGCTGTCACCAGGATTGCAAAGACACGTCCCAATTAAAATTCTAAGCTACATTTGTTGTAGAATTCCTTTGTTTTCTCACTTATGTTTTCCTTTGTTTTCTCCACATTCTGCGTTGTCCTCATTTGCATATAATCAATTCTCACTGCGGTGTTTTTTGCATAGTGAAATCGAAAACCATGGGGGGAGGAGTTTTTATGTGTAGTATCAGCAGAGTAATTGGTGTGGGAGGCACTTCAAGTGGGCGTGCTAGAATTGGTGCAGTCGTTAGCTCCCATGCATCGAAAATGAGGATTTCTTCTTTGTATACAATGGTTGATGACTAGGAATTTGCAGAGGAGGAAGGATTTCAAGCCCGCTCGCATGCCCTCCTGGATGCCCATCACTATGTTCATAATTGCCTCATCTTCAAGTTAGTGCCGACTCAGCAAGAAATGTTTGAAGCCACATTAGATTTGTAGGATGCCATTAAACAGTAAGTTGGTCTGCCCCTTTTCACAATTCATTCATTAGGGGCTAAAGTTTTATGGGTTGTGTGTTCGGGATTTTCTGTTCAACTGACCTTTGCACTTGAACTATTAAACATTGGTTAGAATTTGAGCCTTTAGCCTCACTAGATCAAAGCAATTAAAAATATATATATATCCATAATACTCTATATATATGATAATAATTTGATGGCTATTGTAGAAAATTTTATTCATGTAGAATCTCTATTTTTATCAAGAAATTATTATTTCTCCATGGCATATATCCTAAATTTCACTTTGGAAGATATTTAATCCTCAAAGTGATGGAGCTTTTGCCATTTTTTAACATCTTTCATAAATTCTCCATACAATTGGCATACTGGTATGGTCAGTATGATGAGAAAATCACTTTGAATCATATTTCCTTTATTTTATTGTGATTTTGTAGTATAAGGTACAATTTTGCTGCTAAATATCACAAAAATATGGAAAAATATGTTGGTAATCCTTTTTTGTTCATTACAGATTGGTTCTAACTATGTTCAGGATAGTTGAAATCTCATGTTCAGTGATAGATTAAATGTATTGTCCATTTCCATTAGTTGTTACCTTCTGACACAAGTACGAGGGTACTGCATCACACTTGCATCCTGTCAAAATAGAAGCACTGGAAAATAACTGCAACCTACCTTTGTGTTATCTGCATCTCCACCTCCCTAATTATCAATGTGAAAGGATAAATTTACCGATGCTTATAAACCTTTAGACACCAAGTTCCCTCAATCTGTCAATAGCCTTTGTCAAACCCCATCACTTATGACTAATTTTTGATCCTTCACAGATCAAAAACCTAATAATATAACATAATACAAAAAACACAGTGTCGTGAGAGACTCAAAGGATTCATTAAATAATGTTTCAAGTCATTCAAGGAATTTTACAAAATAATTTCCTTGGAGGTCTAGATCTTCTTGTTGAGGAATGCCTTATGTATTTTTAGGACTTTATGATCTCATACTCACTTCTCAATGCCTTGTGGGGTAAGAGAGCTTCATAAATATTCAAAACTAATAAATGTTTTTGGGTGTTTAAAGACATCTGACAATCAATCTAGTGGGGTTGTAGACTTCATCAACTAATGCCCCGATAATCTTCTCTATTTGAGGCTACACACACAAATGATTTTTCATATATTCATGTTTGAGGACATGGTGCCTCAAGTTTGGATGAATTCATTGAACCCTTAACTAATAATATTTTTTGAGAAAGTGCAACAATAATAATTAATAAATACAAGAGAATGACCCCCAAAAAATACAACAATAAAAATTACAACAAATTCTTCAACATTGATGATAATTGATAATCAGATTTCTCTAGTCAATAGATTGAAGTTCTTATCATTGCTTTCAAAGAAGTCAAATGTCAACAAGAAAACAATTAAAATTTAAAATATTGATTTCAGATTGTGTAGCAATCATAGCAGATCTAAGTGTATTATGTTCACAGTTCACACTCATTATGACTACAGATTCTCTAAAGTCAAGTTTCAACCAACCACTGGTACATGATTCTAATCTAACATTTTTGCTTTTGGTTTCAATGTCTGAGAAAACTATTTTCTAATTTGTAATATTTCAACACAAGAAAAACTCACCATCAATGGAATAATTTGACAAAAGTAATATTATAACTATGGATCTTGATTAGGGCCAAATCTGCTTTGAGCATTCTGAACCAGTATTAAAGATCAATAACATCACAAAAATTTGTTGTTAGTGTATTGAGTATCAAAGCATCTGAACTGGGCCTATAATGAATACTGATACTTTTAGTGGCTCTACCAGGCCTCTTGGCCACACACAGACTTTGGTGGTTTCTGCATCTTTGTGTTGGCTATGCAATCCATGATTGCTTGTAGCTAGTGAAATGCACCAATAATTATCATGGTTTTCTGTAGAAATTTAATCTTCATTTTTTTGTCAAAATTGTCTTCTGAAAGAGAGCTCGGGAAACATCCTCAAATAGTACGAGATTGAACATGATAGAGTTATTGGAATTGAAGATTTTGGAAAATTATATAGGATATAGTCTATACATTCTTAAATAGCACAGATTCACATGATATATTCTATGTTTATCATATCAAGAGGATTAGGCTACCCATTGAATAAGAACTCTGGTTGTTACTTTTTCTCTTAAAGTTCCAGGTTATTAATTTTTTGGGTTCTTAGGGTATAGCATTTTAAATCCGCTTTAATGTTCATCTTCTTCAGAGTATAAGTTTTTGGTATTCTCTAAGGATGTCGTATCTATCATACAAATGTAACTTTGATGTCTTCTCATCAACGATGAATCTTGGGAAATTATGATAATACATAATAGAAAGACAACTCCTATTTGGTGGGTCAATTTTGAATGCTCCAGTTTTGTGAATGTATCTTTAAATCGTACAAATGAACAAGTAGTTGCATGCCCATTGAACATTCCTACTACTATGGTTATGTAATTGTGATTTTGTATACCATGAATTTACTTTTTAATCTGGAAGAAAAGAATGCTTCACAAACCAAAGATTCCAATATTGTTTCTTTTCTTAACCTTGATTTTTTCCTGCCTTCTCATTCTTCTGCCCGCATTTTTATAATATTTTACCTCTTTTAATGCCCACTCATTTTTTTATAAATTAAGTTAAAGTTGAATGGAAAAATCTGATTGATTTTTTTCTCAGGACTAATGCCTTATATGACATTGTCAAGTCATGGAAAAGGTAGCACCAACAATAGCACTTGTTGATCTTTAAACAAAATTATCAAGTTTGGGAGACCATAAAAATCTTAGGGAGTCAATAACAAATTTTATTCTTCAGGATTGTAATTCATCACAAGTATCTCTTCCTACAATGCTCACTTCCCATACAAAATTACTACTAGATGAGTTGGCTAATATGCGACAAAGACTGAAATGGGAGAGAAATATGCCTAAAGAAGATCTAAACATAAAACAAGCAACAACACTTGTGGTAAATATTGAGGGGAATTCTCTTTTTTCCTCAGGAGATATTGCAGGTGTAGCCTCAAAGTACACTGAGGCACTGGCTCTATGTCCCATGAAATCCAAAAAAGAAAGATTGGTACTTTACAGCAACCGAGTGCAATGCTATCTCCTCTTGCAAGAATGTTTGTTAGAAATTAGTGATGCAACACGTTCATCGTGTCTCCATAACCCTGTTAATTGTCATGCAAAGAGCTTGTGGAGGAGAGCCCAAGCTTACGATATGCTAGGGTTCACCAAAGAAATCTTGTTAGATGTTATATATTTTTTATCAATGAATGTTCCCAATGAACAAATGTTGATCTCTACCTGAGGAAAAATAAGGTGCCTGACTATGCTGAATGTTTGGTGAAGAAATAGATGCATTATGTGTGGTTTTTTAAAGCAAAATTGAAACATGGTGTTGTTCATTATGATGGTGAAAGGGGTGAAGCATATGGAAGAGAGGGCAATGATTCTGAGTGGGAAACAATTAGTGAGAGTAATATAGGAAATGAGGAAAGTGAAGAGACCAATGATGATGAAAGTGAATTGAAAATTGAAGATGAAAGGAAAGTGAACATGAAAAGGCTCCAGTTTTCAAATATAATATGCTTCACAATCTCCTAGATTCTAGTTTTAAAATGTTAGTGTGCTCTTTTTCCTTCCAAATGAGAGAAATTACTTTGGCAAAGCTACAAAATAATCATTTGCTAGTGAAATGAAATGCATATGTTGTGTTTGGCAATAAGTCCTCCAAGTGATTTGTTGATTATTTTAATTTTTTTTGTTTGCAACAACTTGCACTAAAAAAGAAGATTGAAAACTGTAATGGGACAAATCTATATGTTGTAGGTTTGTTAAATCTTTAAAATGGGTAAATATTCTCTCCAAATAAGATATGGGTTATTTTGACTTATTCAAGGGGTCTAGCATCAACCTGTCCCATGTTAGGAGCAATTGGTATTAGAATATGGCAATCTATTTTGCCTTAGAAAGCTCAACTCATCCACCCTTAAAATCATTTGAATCTCCCTTCTTAAATTGAGTTTATCTTTCATGTTTCATCCAGTGTTATTGACATGTCATTGTATGTGCATATTATATTTTCATGCTTGATAGTTCATTATTTGAGGTTGTCTTTGTGGTATTTGAAAATTGAATTATTAATCAAAATTAAAGTTGAGTTAATATTAATCAAAATTACAACTAAGCATTAACTTGTGGATTTGGCATCCCTTCTTGTAACATGCAAATTGCATGTCTCCTTTCCAAGTCCACAAAATTGTAACCCTAACATTTCTAACATTTTTCCTTCCATTTTCTAACATTTTTTCCAAGGCCAAATCTATTATGCTAGTTTTTGGTAGGAACTTCATTGCCCCACAACCCTTGTTAATATAATAATGATGTAATTCACTAATATTAATAATAATATAATAGTAAGAATAATTTAATAATAAGAATAGTATACTATCATAATAATTAGAATAATAATATAATAATACAAATAATATAATAACTCTAATCTTAATATTATTGATATTGATATTTATATTAATTAAAAAATTAAAATATTATATTAAATATATTAAAATGAAAATAATAATATAAAAATATTATAATCATATAATACTTACTTTAATTAAACCCTGATTCTAAATATAAGTGAACATTAAGTGCCCTAGTGGGCCTTTGTGCTACTTACACCATGTTCTTTTGAAGAGTCTCTTTGCAGATGATGGTTTGGGTGTGGATACTGAGGTATTTGTGCTTGGTTTCTTCCACATAGACCTCGTTTTTCTTATTCCTTTTTCCATGGGCATTAATGCTTCATTTAGGTTGTTGTTGGTGGTCATGGTCTTGATGTCTTTGGTGAACTCTCGAGCTTGGTCTCTTGAGGTCTTCTCTATTTTTCCTGCTATTAATATTTTTGATGTTGGGAGGGTGGCTACCAAAATCTTCTTTAGTTGTTATCTAAGGTGCCCTTGCGGGTCTATGAGGCGTAATGTAGAAAAATGTATCCTTGACATTTTCACTCATTTGGGCCTTTCCTATAGATTTTTGCCTGATTTTGCCTAGATTTAATGTTATTATGTGGCCAACACATTCAGATTAGGCCTTGAATGCTTGAAAATCAACAAAAACCTAATGATTTCTTACAAAGGTGTTGTGAAGTTTTGTACCACATTTTCCCACTTTTCCAAGACCTTTCTATCATAATTCACCTAAACAACCCATTTTTATCACTTACCAAGTCTTATTTCAAAGCGTTGTAAGGTGTTGTAATAAACTCTCACACTTTCTTATATTAAATGACCCCTTAATGCACTTATAGGTCCTACTTAAGTGTGTTTCGAAAGACAATCCCGTTAAACAACATTAATCACACTTTAATTCTCGACAAATGGAAAATTTTCCCTAGTGGGACCATGTCGTCACCTTGGGCGACTTAGTCCAATCAAGCTTGAAAATCAAATTTATGTCAATACTCTAGTAGAATATTGTCTTCCAAACCCTAAGGTTGGTCTGCGATGTGTTATTTTTAGGAAATTAGGGCACAACATGTATAAATAAAGGGTTTTTCCCCTCATTTCCATCTCCTCATTATCTCATGGTCAATTAATCTATCTCCTACTTCTCAATCAAGCAATCAGGTAATCTTCAAGCATTCAAGCACTCTTAGCAATTCAAACATCAATCCATTGGAGTTGAATACTTGCATACTTTCAAACTTCTCCATCAAGGGTTTGGTGAGTTGTTGCACTTGCATGTTGTTCAATCATCTTTCCCTTTACATTTCATTTCATTTCATTATTTGAGGTTTGATTACCAAAATGGGGTTTGACTAAGGTAAACCCCTATTCTCTAACCCTAACTCTTTTCCCCTCTTTGCATTTGTGTGTTGCAAAATTTGTATGCAGATTTGTCAAATAGAAAGGTGTCAAAAGGGTGTCAAATTTCCATCAACATCATACAAATTCAAAAAACCCTAAAAGGAGCTTGAAGACAACTTGTAGGTCAAAATCTAAAGATTCGGATCTGGGTCTTTGTCAGAAACATAAGTATAAGTTGATAGCTATAGATTCTAGTCTTGAGATTCCTGAAAGCTATAGGTGGACTAAGTCACCATCATTGGTGAATTAGTCCCACTGCTAGGCCTGAAAAGTGATCTCTGCAGTTCTAAACACCCATTTCCCTGAAACCTATTCTGGAAAAGTTTCCCCGAAGTAGAACTAAGTCTCCCAGCTTGGCGTAAGTGTCCCAGTGGCCTTCAATAGTAGATTTTGGAAGATTTGAGAGCTCCTCTTCATCAACATTCAGTTTTTAGGTGCACCACTTCTATTCCATTAATTTTTGTTACAGTTTGCATACATTTTAGGTCATTTTAAATAGTCTTTTCAATACATTTGCATTACATTAGTTGGCATTCAATATTTAGTTCATTTCATTAGTTTGCAACATTTAGACACATTCCAAATCACACACACATCACACTTTAACCCTCAATTTTGAATGAACCCCTTAGATTTTGGGTGTGAAAGAGTTTTCTCCTTTTAGGTGAAAACCCTAGAAGTGCTAGAGAATCCTCCTTTTCCCTCAAAATCTATCGTTCACAAGGTTTTCTTCTCTTATTGTTGGAGTTTCAGGGCTTCTTATGCTTTTCCCTTCCTTTTTTAAGTCGAGTGTTTTGTTCTCTGGTTTGGTCTTGGAGCTGCACATCCTTGTTTTTGTGGGATGAGGGTTGAGGTTTTTGGGTTTAGTCTTTAAGGTATAAGGTTGAGGGTTGAGGGATTAGGTTTTAAGTAATAGGTAGAGGGTAGAGGGTAGAGAGTTGAGGGTTTACAATTGAGCGATAATATTCAACTTGTTGAGTGTACAAGATTAAGTGTGTAAGGTATAGGGATTAGGGTTTAAGATGTCAGATTTAGGGTTTACAATATGGATTGAGGGTATAAGGCATAGGGTAAAGGGTTGAGAGTGTACGGTTTAGGTTTTAAGTATAGGGTTGAGGGACAATATTTAGGGTTTAGGGTATAAGGGTGAGTTTATAGGGTATAGGGATGAGGGTTTGTGGGTGTAGGGTTTGGGGTTTAAGGTATAGAGTTGAGGATTGAAGGATTAGGTCTTAAGTATATGGTTGAGGGTATAGATTTGAGGGTTTATAGTTGACTAATAATTTTCAAGGTTGAGTGTCTAAGGTATATGGTTCAAGGTTTAAGGTTGAAGTTATAAGGCATAAGGACGAGGGTTGAGGGTTTAGGGCATAAGTATAGGGTATAGGGTATAGGGTAGAGGTTTGAGGGCTGAGGGATAATGTTCAAGGTTGACAGTCCAAGGTTAAGACATATAAGGTATCTAGGTCCATTAGGGTTTAAGATATTGGGCTGACAAATTAGGGCTTAAGCATAGGGTTGAGGGTTGAGGTTATACGGTGTAGGGTTTAGGGTTTAAGGGTTGAGGGTTTAAGGTTTAAGGGTTGAGGGTTGAGGGGTTAGGGTTGAGGGTTTAAGGTTTAAGGTTTGAGGGTTGAGATTTTAGGGTTGATGGTTTAAGGGGTAAGGTTTAAGGGTTGAGGGTTAAGGTGTTAAGGGTTGAGGTTTGATGTTTGAGCGTTGAGGGTTTAAGGGTTGAGGGATTTGGGGTTGAGGGTTTAGGGTTTAAGGATGAGGGTTGAGGGATTAGGGTTTAAAGGTTGAGGGATTAGGGTTTAAGGGTTAATGGTTGATGGATTAGGGTTTAAGGTATAGTGTCGAGGGTTGAGGGTTTAGGGATAGGTTTTAGGGTTGATGGCTAAGAGATTAGGGTTTAAGGGTAAAAGGTTTAGGGTTTTTAAGGGTTGATTGTTAAGAGATTAGGGTTTAAGGTATAGGGTTGATAATTTAATATATAGGGTAGAGGGGTGAGGGTAGAGGGTGAGGTTTGATGGTTGAGAGTTTAAGGGTTGAGGGTTGAGAGTTTACCATATATGGTTGAGGGACTAGGGTTGAGGATTGAGGGTTGAGGATTGAGGGTATAGGATTGAGGGATTAGGGTTGAGTGTCTAATGTATAGGGTAGAGGGTTTAAGGGTTGAGGTTTTAGGGTTTAAGGGTTGAGGCTTAAGGGATTAGGGTTTAAAGGTTTAGGGTTTAAGGGTTGAGGCTTAAGGGATTAGGGTTTAAAGGTTTAGGGTTTAAGGGTTGAAGGATTAGGATTAAGGGTTTAGGGTTTAAGGTATAGGGTTGTGATATTCAGGTTGAGGGATTAAGGGTTTAAAGTATAGGGTGGATGGATTAGGGTTGAGGGTTTAATGTATAGGATAGAGGGTTGAGGGTTGGGGTTGAGGGATTAAAGGTTTAGTTTAAGGGTTGATGGATTAATGTATTAAGGTTTTAAGCTATAGGATCGAGGGATTAGGGTTGAGGGATGAGGGTTTTATATTTTAAGGGTTGAGGGTATAGGGTTGAAGGTCCAATGTATAGGGTAGAGGGTTGAGAATTGAGGGTTGATGGTTTAATGTATAAGGTAGAGGGTTGAGGGATTAAGGGTTTAAGGGTTCAGATATTAATGTATTAAGGTTTTGAGGTATAGGGTCGAGGGGTTAGGGGTATGGTTTAATGTATAAGGTAGAAGGTAGAGGGTTGAGGGTTTAAGGGATTAACGGTTTAAGAGTTGAGTGTATAGGGTTGAGGGTCCAATGTATAGGGTAGAGGGTTGAGAATTGAGGATTGAGGGTTTAATGTATAGGGTAGAGGGTAGAGGGTTGAGAGTTCAAGGGATTAAGGGTTTAAGGTATAGGGTCGAGGGATTAGGTTTGAGGGTTAAATGTATAGAGTAGATGGTTGAGGGTTGAGGTTTTAAGGATTGAGGGTTGAGGATTGAGAGATTAGGATTGAGGGTTGATGGTTAAGGGATTAGGATTTATGGTTAAGGGTTTAAGGGTTGAGGGTTGAGGGTGGAGGGTTTAAGGGTTGAGGGATTAGGGATTGAGGTTTGAGGGATTAAGGGTTGAGGGTTTAGGATTTAAGGGTTGAGAGTTGAGGGATTAGGGTTGAGGGTTTAAGAGTTTAAGTTTTTAAGGGTTTAAGGGTTAAGGGTATAGGGTTGAGGGTATATGGTTGAGGAATTAGGGTTGGGGGTCCAATGTATAGGGAAGAGGGTTGAGAATTGAGGGTTGAAGGTTTAATGTATAGGGTGAATGGTTGAGGGATTAAGGTTTTAAGGTTTGAGGGTTTAAGGGCTTAAGGGTTGAGGAATGAGGGTTCATGGTTTAAGGGATTAGGGTTGAGGGTTGAGGGTTTAGGGTTTAGGGTCCAATGCATAGGGTAGAGGGTTGAGGGTTTAAGGTATAGGGTAAAGGGTTGATGGATTAAGGGTTTAAGGGTTGAGGGTTTAATGTTTGAGTGATGAGGGTTTAGGGTTTAAGGGATTAGGGTTGAGGGTTGAGGGTATAGGGTTGAGGATCCAATGTATAGGGTATATGGTTAAGAATTAAGGGTTGAGGGTTTAATGTATAGGGTAGAGGGTAGAGGGTTTAAGGGTTGAGGTTATAGGGTCCACGCCAGCCTTAAGGGTTTGTAAAACTCGATGAATGATAAAAGGTGAAGGTCATCCTTATAACAAGAAAGATAATTCTTTGTGAGATGAAACATATTGTGGATCTCCAAGAAAGATCCTCGTGGAGCCAAAATAATCAAGTATGATGTCCCATTAAGCTTTTTACACTCTAGAATAGGTATGCACTAAGAATTTTGGACCAGGTCGGCCCCAAATGCTTTGATTGAGAATGATAGTGAAATATTAAGAGTGATAACTTTCTACAAACAAATGAAAATATCTTGAAATTTGGATATGATGTAGATGACCTCATGTAGATGCTATATCTTGCTCTGTGAGCTAAGAAATGATAATGTAATGAAATAAAAAATCAAATGTTGAAACTACTACAGACTAAAATGAAAGAAGAAATTTTTTTGGTTGATACAAGATTTCTTTACAACTAGGGATGCTCTTGCATCAGACACCTGAGGTTGGAAGAAAAGTGAGTTCCTAACTTTCCATAGGCTAGAGGGGAAGCAAAGCAGTCTACCTCAGCCTGAGAAATCCATGATGAATCTTCCACTGGTCTACCTTTCCATTTCACTAGATATTCCTTATACTATTTGTTCCTAGTGCTCCTTTTAGTTCTAGTATCCAAGATCTGCTCAATCTCCTTTGGTGGCTGATGTGGTAACTGCTCCTTCAAAACAACTTGTTTGTTACTACCACTTGACTACCCTTCATGATACTCATAGATGTCTGCAATATTGAAAATAAGTTATATACCAAGTGTCTCTAGTAACTCCACTTCATATGCATTTTCGGAATAAAAACTCCTTAGAACCTTACGTGGTACAAACCTCCTCGTCTTCAACTTATTGTATGTTCCTATTAGAAACCTTTCCTTCTTGAGATATACCACAAATTCATCTCCAGTAGTGAATTTATTATGTCTCCTCTCATCTGTCTTATCCTTATATTTATTGTTCATATCCTCCATGTGCTTCCAGACTTGATTATGCAATGTCTCCATGAATCCTGAAAACTATTATGCTTCTGCACTCCTCTTTTTCTCTAGGTTGATGTCTTTGAGCTCTATAATTCCTTTAGGATGCACTCCTATCAAAATATCAAATGGTATCTTCCTTGTACTATGGTTAACTGAATTATTATATGCCATTTTTTCTTGCACTAGAACTATATCCCAATTCCCTACTTTGTCTCTAGCCAAACATCTCAATAGGTTACCCAAACTTTTGTTTGTCCATCTGTTTATGGGTGATATGTTGAATTGAACTTCAATTTTGTCTTCATCTTCTTCTATAATGTTCTCCAATAGTATTTAATCAATTTAGTATCTCTATCTATAGGTGTAATATAGGGGGACAACCCATTGTAAGGCCCCAGGTCACAAAAGGCCAAGAGCGGAAAGGCTGCCCTAACTTACCTCAGCTTAAAGGATGGTTAGAATAGGAGGGATGAGAATGATGGGGATTATGCATCCTTCGATCACCCTACAATCTTGGGAATTGAAGGGAGACTAGAAGAGTCACTTTCCAGAGTCAACTCTACATCTCAGGTAGCTCTTTGTTTGAGGACAAAAGTGTGGTTTTGCGATGACAGTGCAACAGACTAGCATCTCACAGGTGCGTTGGCGTCTGTACGGCCAAAAAACCAAAGAGACGAGGTTTTTCTCTAAGGAAGGACTAACAACCTAGTCTACAAGTTTCTAGAATGACATAATAGTATTAAGAAGTATGAAAAATATAGATTAGTGTGATAAAGGAAGTATATTACCAAGAGGGTGACAAAGATGATCTCATAGAATATCCTCCTTGCTAGCTTGCTTCAAAATCTCTCCACTTGCACATAATAAAGGGATAAATTGTTTGGGTTGTATAGGGGCCTACCTCAGTCTGACCCCTATCTTTGTGTTTCCACCTCCATGGACAACTAAGTTTGGAATAGTAGAGATAATGATAAAGAAGGGAAACTACAAGCTATACAAATACAAAACACTTCAAGCAGTACGTGCTTACTCAATCGAAAATAATAGGAGAGATTAGAGGAGCTTACCACCTTCGTCCAAAGCACTCAAGGCTTGTGGAGGAGAGAATGAGAGGGAATCAAGCCTCTATTGCCATGGTGTCTGTCCTGTGCTTTCCCTATTGGAGTGATGGAGTAGTGGATTGTTGCAATGGAGTGAAATAATGTTGCTAAAAATGTTGAATGGGTGTTGAAAGAGTGGAGAAAATGTGAAGTGATGAACTCAAGATCTCTCAAAACTTGAGAATGGATGGAATGGTCAAGAATATGAAGGATAAGGTGAAAAATGACCATATTCGGGTCAGCCAGCCAAAGAGGGATGCTATTCTTCGACTTCCAATCGAAAATATAATGCCTCTACAGTCTCCAGCCATAGGAATTTTCCAGCGGCGTAAGCACGTCGTGCGGACATCTACACACCATGTGGGCATCCCTGATAGAAATGTTCCCATCAACACACAAACAAGGTGCCAAGTGGAATGCAAGCAACAGGCTTAAGTGGAATTAAGACTCTGCCTTAGGGTTTTCTAAATTGCAAGGGGGTAAAAGGGAATTTGCATTAGGGGTGCAAATTCACGCTCATACCCCCACTTTAGGGAGCATGAGTATTGATGAGTGCTTCGATAAAGTAGAGTGGTAAAGAAGTAACAAAGTAAGAGATGTATACCTGAACTGACGAGGAAGTAGTGCACAATCTGGTGAACTCGGAAGTGCAGGAGAGGAATTCATAGTTTTGCATAACTACAAAAATGAAGTAAAAAAGTACCTTATAGGCTCACGGTCTTGCAAGGGTGGTATCCTTCAAGAAATCTCACATGAAGGAAACCAGAAAAGAGCAGCTTATAGACCCACAAACTTGCAAGGAAGGTATCCCCCAAGAACTCTCACATGAGGGAGATCGAATAAAGCACCTTACAGACCCATAGACCTGTAAGGAAGGTATCCCCAAAGAACTCTTACATGAGGGAGGCTGAGTAAAGGGGACTCCATAGAATTAGAAGTGGTGACATGTTTACCCATAGATAGAACACATTAGGAAGCAGTCGTGCATGCCATTGAATGGACAGTCACGCAGACCATCGCTAAGTTGTAAGGCTTTCAAAGGGGTCCCTCAGGAACCCTTAAGAAGGAAGGAGGGTCCACTCAAGGGGCACATTGTTTGAAAGGTAAGGTCTAGTTAGGTTGCCCCCAAGCTAGACGCAAGGAAGTGAGGACAATCTAGTCGGGCTGCCTTTGGACTAGACATCGAGGTGTGAAGGCAGTCTAGTCAGTCTGCCCCTAAGCTAGATGCCATAGAACTTGTTAAGAGTTTTTGAAGGGGTCCCTCGGGAACCCGTGTGAAAAGAAAGGGGTCCAGTCAAGGGACACATTGTTCAAAAGGCTAATGTCTTCCTTCTCAAATCGATTCGTCATCAAGGAATCCTTTTGAAAGATGTTCACTTCATCAAGGAATTCGAAAGGAAGGAGATGTTCTCATGCAAACAAAAGACTAAGACTGTTCCCGCTTTGGAGGAGGGTTTCCAAGTCCTTTCTTTACCAACCCATGATGAAGGGAACATGTTCCGCTAGGATTTCAAGTTGAGAATGCAATTCTATCAAGGAAGTGTATGAAGGGTCTTCAAGAAAATATTCATTTGGAAATGAATGTGTTCTCTAAAGACCGAGTAATGTAGAAGAGGTGTTGTCACACATGAAAGGGACAACTCAATCAAAGATGAGAGAAAGATAAAGAAAATAGATCACACATAGAGGGTGCAGGGGGATCTAGTTTCACAGGGTCAGATCTGCCTTTATTTGTATATATTAGGTAACCGCGGTAAGAGGTGAAATATCATCAATCCCCAACTAGACAGGAAGAATGCATAGAAGACAAAGTAAAATAAAAATCGGGTCAACACAGAAGGAAGCCTAAATGCTCCCGACGCTTTGCATCATCCCCAATTTACCGAAAGTCAATGACAAACATGGAAGAATGATGACACATATAGAGAAAGGTTTACAACACAAAAAACATGCCTGTATCCAAGCACCAAAAGGGGTGATGAGGGTCATCCAGGCACATGTAGCACAATCACGGGGGAACACATGTTATGACACATACACATATCTAATCTAAATATTAAGAAGAGGGTCTCCCCCTAACGCTAGTTGACCAACAGGTTGTCAGCTTCCCACTCTAGATCATCGAAGGGGGAAGGATGATATGCCTGGAATAGTGTAATTTTAAGGGGATGAGCTTTTGATTCTCTCACGACAAGGGCCAAGGCAAAGGGACTTGCAAGGTCTCCATCACTTAGCTATTGTGGGTCTAGGGTCAATGACCTAGCGAAGATCGCTGACAAGGTCAGAATTTCATCTACCAAGTTAAACATGCACTTAATGGGAGTTCCATGTTTCACTTCGGCGGATGAAGGAGTTTGCACTTGAGGTTCACCGCTAGGCTCACTAAGGGACTTGGGAGCAGTGAAAAACTTGGGGGAGTTCAGGACTAGTTTTGTTACTAAGAAAGAACAAGTCAATTTGGGGCCACCTTTCGGAGAAGGTGGTCTCTTCTTATGTCCTCCATTGCTAGAGGGGCCACACTCTACCTTCTTCTTCATCAGAGGAGGTGAACTCCCCACAAATGAAACAAAGAGGGTCGATCTAGAAGAGGAAAGAACTGCAGTGGACACAACCGAAGTGTTCACCATGTTCATAGGCTTTGGGAAAGGCAAGACATCTAGGACAGAAGTCAGCAAGGGCGGTTCTACCGAAGGAGTGATGAAAACTTGCACCCTTCCGGGTACATGTGCACTCACAATGAGAGCCAGAAGATATTCAGAGATGGAAGGAGGGAAAGAGGAGGACACAAAAAGAGATGTGGTCTTCTCTTCCTCCTTCTTTTGTAAGGAGTCTTGCTCAGCTAAGAGAGCCTTTCGCCAGTGCTTATGCTCGTGTGCAAGGCGGTTTCTATGGCTCTTTGAACGAGAAGCCAAAACCTATGAAGGGACAGAAGGATCCTGCAAAGAGACAATAGGATCCTGCTCAGCCATGGGAGTATCCTCCATGGTTGTCTCCAACAGAAGGGTAGACTCCTAAATGGGAGAAGGAGGGATAGACTCAGAAATGATGAGAGGAGTTGATTCTAATGCCTCAAAGGTGGGCCTCTTCCCATTTACTGTCTTAGGAACAAGAACACTATGACGCCATGGAGGTCAAGACAAAGAGGACTCCCCATTGGGGGATTTCTCTCTTCCATACTGAACAGGCCTAGGCTTTCTAGGTAAGACAAGAAGCTCGAATGTAGGACACTTAGCCTTTCACCAAGTGGGCACTATGGGATTCTCTCACAAATGCAAGATAAAAGTAGATGGTACCACGACAGGATGAGAGGTAGCAGGCTGAACTATGGAAGCGAAAGAAGGAGGATCTCAAGATCGCTTCTCTTCTTCTCTTCTACTTTCCTTGGCAACATCACTATCAACCTTTAAGAAATATCTATGTGAGATATCATAAGGTGAAGGAGGGTACCACATTTTTGGCCTAACATGCCCCTTTTTATAGTTTTGATATGTGCAGTGTAGGAGATCCTTCTTAGGCGAGAGAGGACCAAGAGAGGGAGGCCAAAAGTAATCCAAGGTATAGTTGTCACATGTGACCGATGGTTTATAATCAGTGTCATCGACAACATGTATCGAACCTCCATGAATAAGATTCAGAAATTTATGTCTAACCAAGGGAACTGCATTCATAGCCACTAGCCAAGGGATACCTAGCCTCATACTGAAGAGTTAAGACCCTGGGATGATGTTAAACTTAAGGCATATAGATTTAGGTCCAACAAGGATCGATAGGACAATACTCCCTATAGGAGGTATGAAATTTTTTCATGTGTGTGGACGGTGCTTTGAAGTGCATCATACTTCTCCTTATGTAGGAAGTTAATCAACATGATATCCTCAGTTATAATATCACTTGCGATGTCAAATCAATGAGAACGCCTGCTATAGTGTTCTCATTTATCCTCACAATAATGTAAAGAGGAGATGGATCTCTATTGAAGCCCATCGGTAGGTCCTGTGAAGTGAAGGTTATGTTAATACCACTATTCACAGTCTATGCAGAGGGAATAGGTTGATTAAGGAAAGAGGCCATTGCACACACCAAATGGTAATTCTACAGAGCCTCCTAAGGTTTATGAGATAAAGTAGTGACCCAATTAAGGTTTTGTTACACAATACTTTTGGAACCTTCCAACTATGCATACTAGGGGTCACAAGTTGGGTTGTGAGGTGAGAGACTCACACCTACAACACTCCTAGGATATGAGGAAAGGAAATTTCAGTATCATCAAACGAAACCAAAAATGTTGGGTTCACCAAAATGTAAGATAAAGACCCACTGCAAGGCCCCAGGTCACGAAATGCCAAGAGTGGAAAGGCTACCCTAACTTACCTCAACTTAAAGGAAGGTTAGAATAGGAGGGATGAGAATGATGAGGATTATGCATCCTTCGATCACCCTACAATCCTGGGAATTGAAGGGAGACTAGAAGAGTCACTTTCCAGAGTCAACTCTACGTCTTAGGTAGCTCTTTTTCTGAGGACAGAAGCATAGTTTTGGGATGACAGCATGATGCAATGACATCTCATAGGTGTGCTAGCATTCGTACAGCCAAAAAACTAGAGAGATGAGGTTTTTCTCTAAGGAAGGACTAACTGTCTAGTCTACAAGTTTCTAGAATGACAGAATAGTATTAAGAAGTACGAAAAATATAGATCAACATGATAAAGGAAATATATTACCGAGAGGGTGATGAAGATGATCTCATATAATATCCTCCTTGCCAGCTTGCTTCGAACTCTCTCCACGTGCACACAATAAAGGGAGAATTTTTGGGGGTTGTATAGGGGCCTACCTTAGTCAGACCCTCATCTTGGTGTTTCCACCTCCACGGACAACCAAGTTTGGAATAGTAGAGATAATGATAAAGAAGGGTAACTACAAGCTACGTAAATACAAAACACTTCAAGCAATACATGCTTACTCAATAAAAAAAAGGATATATTAGAGGAGCTTACCACCTCTTTCCAAAGTTCTCAAGGCTTATAAAGGAGAGAATGAGAGGGACTCAAGCCTCTGTTGTCACACTATTTGTCCTATGCTCACCCTGTTGAAGTGATGGAGTAGTGGATTGCTGCAATGGAGTGAAAGAATACTGCTACAAATATTGAATGAGTGTTGAAAGAGTGGAGAAAATGTTAAGTGATGAACTCAAGATCTCTCAAAACTTGAGAATTGATGGAATGGTCAAGAATATGAAGAAGGTGAAAAATAGACATATTTGGGTCAGCCCATCGAAGAGGGACGTTATTCTTTGACTTCCAATTAAAAATGTAACACCTTTATAGTCTCCAACCGCAAGAATCTACCAGGGACGTAAGTGTGCCACGTCGACTTCTACACATTGCGTAGGCGTCCCCTACACAAATTCCCCCACCAACACACAAACAAGGCTCTAAGTGGAATGCAAGTAGTCGGCTTAAGTGGAATTAAGCCTCTGCCTTAGGTTTTCTAAAGTGAAAGGGGGTTAAAGGGAATTTTTTTTAGGGGCATAAATTCATGCTCATATAGTAGGTAATCCATGCAATCTCACAATGTCGTTGAAAAATAGGTCAACAACATGTACAACATCATTGGTCTTCTTGCAAGGAATGAAATGCAAAATTTTAGAAAATCTATCCACTATTGCCATGATAGAATCATGTCCTCTCTATTTTCTTGGTAGTCCCAATATGAAATCCATGCTTATATCTTCCCAAGGTCTCTCAGGTTCTTTCAAAGGTTTATATAATATGATATTCTAGAACTACTCCTTTTTTCTACTTGATAACTTTTACAACCTTGAATATACTTCCTGATATCCTTATATCTATAGCCAAAAATAATTTTCACTCACCATAGATACTATCTTTTCCACTATAAAATATCCTGCTAATCCTCCACTATGATTCTCCTTAATTATATTCTCACTCATTGAAATCCTTGGAATACACAACTAATTCCATTTGAACATATCTTCCTGAATGAAATAGTCCAACCATTAGCTCTGGTTTATTATGACTAGTTTTTTACATGCTCTCCAAGCTTCAACAAAATCTGGATCATCTTCATACACGTGCTTCGGTTCCTCAAAACCCATTACTTCTATCCTCATCTCTATCAAGAAATTACTTATTCTTCTCAATGCCTCTACAACTTTGTTTGACTTTCCACTCCTATGCTTCAACACAAATGTATAATTCTATAAGAACTCAAACCATCTCACATGTCCCTCATTCAACTTTCCTTGACAATTCAAATATTGCAAAGCTTGATGATTAATATACAACACAAACTCCTTAGGCAACAAATAATGTCTATACTTCTTCAAAGCTTGAATTACAACATAGAATTCCTGATCATAAACTAAGTTTCTTCTTTTTGGCATCATTCAACTTCTCACTAAAATAAGTTATAGGTCCTCCTTCTTGACTCAACACTTCTCCAATTGTATTTCCACTTGCATCACAATCAACTTGAAATACTTTGTCAAAATCAGGCAATGCTGACATTGGCTACTCTGTTACTTTTTGCTTCAACAATTCAAAGCTTCTTTATGCTTTCGATGTCCACTTAAAGACTTTCCTATCTCCTCTCATTGTTTAGGTGTGAAAATGATACTAAATATTCTAATAAAAGTTTGGTAGAAAATAACCAATCCATGAAATGATCTTACCTCTCCAATATTCACCAATGTAGGCCACTCAACAATTAATCTCACTTTCTCAAGGTTCATCTTCAATCCTTCAATAGAAGTGATAAAACCCAGATATACTAACTCTGACTTCATGAATGTACACTTCTTGACATTAATCAACAACTTCTCCTCTCTCAACCTATGTAATAATTGTCTGTTGTACCAAAAATGTTCTTCTCTAGTCTTATTGAAAATTAGAATATCATCCAAATAAACAATGACAAAATTATGCAAGAATTTCTTTAGTATCTCATTCATCAATCTCCTGAAAGTGCTAGGTGCATTGGTTGATTCAAAAGGAATCACTAACCACTCATACAATCCTTCATTCATCTTAAATGCAGTCTTCCATCATCTCCTTCTCTAATCCTAATCTGGTGATATCCACTCTTTAGGTCAATCTTTGTGAAATACTTTGCTCCACTCAAATAGTCCATTTAATTTCATCTATCCTTGGTAAAGGGAATCTATACTTGACTATGATCCTATTGATTGCTTTGGAATCAATACACATTATCCACTCTCCATCCTTCTTTTGTGCAATTACAATAGGTATCACGCATAGGCTTAAGCTCTCTTTGATCAATCCTTTCTTCAACAACTCTTGTATCTACCAGTACAATTTTGCATTATTTACTGGTGTCATTCTATGTGTTTCCTTATTTGAAAAAGTTTCTCCCAATATTAGATCTATATATGATGACTAATACTCCGAACTAGCAGAATTCCATTTAGTAGATTCTCTTATATGATGTCTCCATACTCTATCAATAGTTCTGCTACTTTTTTCTACGATGGATCTTCATCCTTTGTTGCCTCTAGACTAACACCCTTCTTTAGAATCAATACAAAACATAGGTTCTCATTCCACAATCCATCCAAAAAATTCCATCTACCAAACATAGTTTGGTGGTACTAAAAATTTCACTTTTATCCTCTTCCTCCAAAGGTACCAACTTAATTCTCTTTCCATTTGAAGTTAACGTATAGGTTTTTCTTCTTCCATCATGAATTTATTTCCTATCATATTTCCTTGGTCTTCCTAATAGTAAATGACATGCATCCATGAGCATAATATAACACAATACTTCATCCTTATATGATCCTATATGAAATTTTACTGAGAATTGCTCATTCACCAATATCTTATGCTCATCTTGAATCCATGCTATCCTACAAGGGTTTGGATGTTTCAATCTCTTCAAATTAAACTTGGTTACCATCTCTTTTGAAACTAGATTACCAGCACTACCACTATCAATGATAACTTTACATACCTTTCCTTGAACCACCAAAAATAAATGCAATTAGGGAAAGAGGATTCCCCAATGTGCCCCTAGAGTTTTTCACCTAGGAGCGAGGTGGAAGAATTGATCTCTTTCACAATAACGATGTATTCTTGGTGAGATAATTCAAATATTTGGGGGTTTGGAAATGGGTATGATGTGTGTGATTAGGTGCTACAATGTAATGAAATAAACTAGGTATGAAATCCAAACTAAATTAAATGTAAACTATACATGCAATGTCCTAATAATGACCTAAAATGTATGTAATATGTAAAGAAACTAGAAGAGATAGAAATGGTACACCTAGAAATTGAAGGTTGAAGAAGAGGAGATCTGGAATCTTCTGGAATCCTTTGAAAATGCTCACTAGGAAAATTACGCCAAAATGGGCGGCGTAGTCCTCTTCCTGGGAAACTTTGTCGAAACAGGTTTCTAGTAAAAGGTATCCATAAACATAGAAACCACTTTTCAAGCCTGGTATAGGGACTAATTCACCAATGATGGTGACCTAGTCCTCCTGGAGCTTTCAGGAGTTTCGAGGTTGGAATCTATAGGTGCCCACTTGCACTTTTATTTCTAATAGAGTCTCATGTCTAAATCTTCATAAAACGGCTTGCAAGTTGTCTTTTAGCTCCTTCTAGGGTTTGTTGACCTGGAATGTTGTGGATGGAATTATGACACCTTTTCAACACTTTTCTCCTTGACTAATCTCCATACAAACTTGCAAATCACACATGCAAAGAGAAGGAAAAGGTTAGGGTTAGAGAATTGGGGTTTGCCTTAGTCAAACCCCATGATGGTAATCAAACCCAAAAGAAATAGAATAAAAAGGGAAAGATGATTAAATGACAAGAAAATGTAAACACTCACCAAACCCTTGGTGAAGATGTCTGAAGACATGCAAGAACCAACTCCAATGGATGATGTCTAAAATGCTAAGTGCTTGAATGCTTGCTTGAGAAGATTGAGTGCTTGATTTCTTGTGAAGATGAAAATATGTTAAGGGGGGAGGGATAAAATGATGAGAAAACCATTATTTATACATGTTATGCTCTAATTCCCCAAAAATAACACAACATAGACCGACCTTAGGGTTTTGGAGGCAAATTCTCATTAGAATTTTGTCTTTATTTTGAATTTTATGCCAAAAGGGACTAAGTCACCCAAGGTGGCGACCTAGTCCACTTGTACAAAATAAAAGTGGTGTTTAATGATGTTTAGCGGGCTCATCTCCTGAAACACACTTAAGTCAGGCCTAAAAGTACTTTAAGGGGCCAAATTGTCATAAGAAAGGGTGAATTTGTTGATGAAAAGCCTAGGAAAGTGTGAAAATGTGTTACAACACTTTAACACAAGGCTTGGAAAGAGGTAAAAATGGGTTGTTTAGATGAGTTATGTTGAAAGGGTCTTTGAAAATTGGGAAGATGTGTTACAATACTTCACAACACCTTTGTAAAACACCATTAGGTTGTTATTGATTTGCAAGCATTCAAGGCCTAATGTGAATGTGTTGGCCACATTACAACATTAGATCAAAGAAAAACCAAGCCAAAATCCAAGGGAAAAGGCCCAAATGAGTGAAAAGTGTCAAGGATACACTTTTTGGTGACATATTTAGCCCTCACTTTAGTGAGAGTGAACTTGCTTCAAACTCACACTAAAATAGTCAAGTCATGCATATCGAGAGGGATCTGAATGTATTCATTCTAGTGAGATGAGATGAATATAATCAAGATGGATTATCAAGATCCCATGGTGAACCAAAAATAAGAACAAAATATCACACAAGGAGTGATGTAAAAGAGTGAAGAGAGAGTGAAAATCGAATCAAGCTTCGACTGTTTGTCTAGCTAGTTGTGGATAAGATCTAGGTTGTTTGTTTGAAATAAAGTGTACTCACTCTAGGGTGATGAGACTTTTGGCTGTATGCTAGGTGAGAGGCCCAAAAGGTGAGAAACATATGGTTAGTATGTACCCACACACACATAGGTGGCTTATGGGGAAAGTCATGCCGCTAGTTGGGCTTTCCGTGTAACCATACCAAAGTTATACCTCCTGATAAATTTGATAAGGTGCCACAAAATATAAGGGTTCATGCTTCATGAGGAAAGAAAAGTTGTGTATGCTTGGAGCTCATGAACAAGTGTAGGATGGCACCATAGGCATGCAAGTTGTGTTATGCAAGGTGGCCAAAAAAATGCAAAAATGCAAAAAATGAAAAATGTAAAATGCAAAAGGAATGTTCAAAGGTGTCTTATTTAATTCATGTGTGGTATTTGACTTAGAGAACATTTTCTCTAATGTATCCAAGAGAGGACCAATCAAAGAATAGAAAATTCCCAACTTAGGGGATGCGGTGTGTCACATCATGCCACTAAGAAGAATGTAATATGCTAAGATAGGTCACTTTCATGAAAGATATTATACCCAATGTCATCCACAAAGTGAGAAAATCGGCATATGAAGTAAAAATACTACAATAGGAACCAAGGATAAAGAAAAGAAAATGAAAAATAAATAATGCCAATGTATGCCCCAACTTTAAAGGAATTTCTACACACCATTTTGTGAGAAAGTACTTTAAAGTAGAAAAAAATGAGAGATGCAAAGAGAAAGAAAGGACATGAGAGCCAACTTGGAAAGCCCTATGCCAAGTGATATGTTTCCAAGGGAGATTGTGTCATGTAAAAGAAAAGGAGAAAAGAAAGAGAAAGGCGGTTGCCCCCAAAATGAAAAACACCAAACACATAAGGGGTCTATGGATTTGGGGTCAATATGTTCATTGTTGCAATAATATTAGAGAGCTCAAAACTTTCATCATTCCCCCAAATACATAGAATTGGAAGGACACAAAGAGAGCGAAAACCAATAAAAATGGAGAGTTGTTTTGGGTCAACATGGAAGAGACATAGGATTTTTTGACACTTTGCATCAACCCCGAAAGGACAACAAAAGAAATGGAAAAGGAAAAGGAGAAAGGCCTTTTGGGTCAACATGGAGGAGACATTGGAGTCTCAATGCTTGGCATCATCCCCAAAAGGAAGACAAAAAGAAAAAGCAAAAGGCCTTTTGGGTCAACATGAAGGAGACATTGTGGTCTCAATGCCTTGCATCATCCCCAAAAGGAAGAAAAAAGAAACAAAAAAAGGGGAAAATCCTTTTGGGTCAACATGAAGGAGAAATTTCAGTCTCAATGCCTTGCATCATCCCCAAATAGAAGACAAAAGCAACAAGAAAAGGAAAAATCACTTTGGGTCAACATGAAGGAGACAATGTGGTCTCAATGCCTTGCATCATCCTCAAAAGGAAGACAAAAAGAAAAGGCAAAAAGCGAAATGGATGCACGACATATAGAAGAAGGTCACAAACAGCAAGTAGAACAATACATGGGAAACATGTTACACACAAATAAACACGCAAAAAAAGAAAAAAGAAAGAGATGAGAGGCAAATTCTTGTCAACCATCAAGAAAGTCATCCACCTCCCAATCTTGGCCAATGTAAAATTTGGGTGGGTGACTAGCTTGAGGGACAACAACAATTGTGGAACTAGCATCAAGCTCAATGCTTGTCGAAGGAGAATTATCATGTATGCTCATGGAAGAGGAAAATAATGTATTCAAAGTGTTGTGCACCTCTTCATCTATTTTAGCATTCTCCTCCTCATCATCATCTAGGTTGATGACAATAGTAGGGTGAATGAAAATATCAATTAGAGCATATAATATCGGTTGTGGTGGGGGAGGAGGGTTGTCAGTACTACTTCTAGCAAATGTGGATTATGATTTTAAATATTTTCTTCATCACGTGACTGGCGAGGAAGAGTACGATAGCGACACCTATGCTCACTAGCTCCTCTATTTCTCTATATTCTATTGTCAAGTTGTGTTTGGGAAGGAGCGGTTTGATCCACCTTGGATTGCTTGTCATTCCTAGGGGGAATGGGAGGAATCATAGGTGGGTCAGCCACTTTCTCCTTGGCTTTATACACTTGTTTGATGTGAGGAGGCAGGATGGAATTATTGTCATGATCTCTAGACCTCTTGGATGATGTAGAGGAGGTTTTAGGTGTTTTTTGGTCAGGTAGGTTGGAGTCAGGTTGTAACATGGTTTCATCAAGGATAAGAGTTCAAAAGTTGAGGGAGTCATGTTGTGAAGAGATAATTCAAATATTTTCTTTTCTTTAAACTTCTGATAGGCAATGAAAAAGAAATCTCTTCGAGGAGTGATGGGTTCCATGTGCTCAGGCCAAAAGGCTTCTAAAGAAAAGTTTCCTTTGGAGGATAAAGGATTGAAGCCACTATGGTGGGCGGTGAATATTTTACTATCCAAGGGAAACTTCAAACATTTGTGAAGAACCAAGGGGACTTCTTTCATTGAGCGAAGCCATGGGTGATCTAGCTGCAAATTAAATTGGTCTGACTGCGAGATGATAGATAATGTAACATCCAATGTCTTACGGCCTATCTATAATGGGAGAGTGATCGATCCAATCATAGGGCACGAAAAACTATTATGAATTTTGATCCATGCGTTAGGTTTTTCATAAAAATATTGATAAAGATCATGTAGTACCAAAAATTATTTCGTGATCACATTCTTGCTATATGCAGGATCTATGAGTATCCCATTAGTGGGCTTATCATAGATTCTTCCTCCTATGTAGAGAGGACTGTCTAGAATATTTTTGAGTACATATTGAGGTGAAAAACTAATATCAAGAGATGTTTTTTTTTGGCACTTACGATGGATGATGTCTATCGTGCCTACCATCTCATCCATAGGCTTGGCATGGGTTGCATTTAGAGGAAGATCAAAATGTTCATCTTGTGTATCAAAATTCATGACATCACTTTGTGAAGTTTCTCTGGCTTTGAAAAATGAGACATTATGTTTTGGCATGGGATTGGTAAAGATTTGCAAGTTTTGGTTTGGGGGTGCAACAGACTTATTGCCTTTATCATTAATACCAGCAATGGATAGGTGGCTTGAATCAATGAGGTCTTGCACAAGCTGCTTAAGATGCTTACATTGTTCAGTGGCATGTCCATTATATCGATGAAAATAGAAATAATCGTTGGAGATGTAGGATGGAGGTAAGGGCTTATTAGGATTGGGTGCATGGACTACAGGTAAGAAAATCATTTGTTGCTATAGTATTTGGGTCATGGTATTATGGAGGGTATTAGGTAAAGGCGTGAAAGTTCGTTTGGGATCTCCATAATTGAAAGGCACTATAGTCTTAACAACCACTATTTAATTATTGGCAAGAGGAGTTTGGGAAGGAGGGTTAAATTGAAAACACCCTTTATTTAGCTTTCAAAATGGCTAAGATTTGGTTTGGTTGGTAGCATCAGACTTCTCAACTCGACTAGAAGTGGATCACATATCACAACTACTAGTTGAATTGTGATAATCACAGAGTGTTGTGCATGAAGGGAACTTCATTAGGGTGAGTTTGTCTTGAAGGGGTGTTAGCAAGTTTTTAGTAAACATCTTTTGAAGATGTGTATCAGGTATCTTGACATAAATTAAGGAATATAGCACTTGATAATGGGAGATAAAGTTTGTTACCTTTTCATTAGTGTCTTGCTTACATATCATCAAATCGGCTAACATGGTATCAAAGCTATATCTTAGCTTCTAACATGGTATCAAAGTTTCAGAGTTCCAAAACCCCTTCCTAGATCTGAGGGTGATTTGAGCTTGAGCTTTTAAAGGGTGCATATTAGATAAAAACTAGCATATATATTTTGCCTCATGTACTTCCAAGAAAAAATGATTTATGGGTTTTGTTCAAAACCACAAAATACCATCTAGGTATTTGTTAGATTTTGCAGACAATGAGAATCTTTTGTAGAAAAAACTATCAAATAGCCTAACACATATTTTTCCTTCAAGTGAAGTTTACATTTTTTACCAAATCATATGTTCTGGTTTTTGGATTCAAAAGTGTTTTCTGGGTTTCGTTGGTAGCATCAAAATATTATCTAGGTATCCATTATTTTTTGCATGCATCCAACAAATTTTTTAAAAATCAAATAAAAAGGGTAGTTTTTGCTTACCAGTCAGCTGAATTTTTTTACCTTTTTTAAAAAACTCATAACTTTTCACCACAGTGTCTATTTTTGGAAAACGAGATATTGATGAAATGCCATTTTCCAGCTCTTCATAGTAGTGAAAGTTATTTTTTTCAAATTTTTTTTTTATATAGATATAAGGTCATTTTATTCACGGAAGCGGATGTGAACATTCATCAATGCATGCATTATTTCCTTTTTTGTGTGTTTTTGGTTTACATTTCCTATGCACCTCATTTCAGTTCCAGATCATTATTGACCCCTTTGACATAGCTTGGTTTTGGCATTGATGTCAAGTTAGGTCATTACCTTGAGGGCATGAAATTCATTGGTTTGGTTGATATTTGGTGACTATGAGTTATCATTGTTATGACATTGAGGTTGCAATAATTCGTGATGTTTTGGTTTGTTGAATTAGCACTTTGATGCCATTGTGGCTAAGACTGACACAAAGGTTTTGAGTGGATTAGACAGACACAAAGGTTTTGAGCATTATATTGTTTGATTACATTCATGCAAAATAATCAAAGCTATGATGAAGAATGCTGACACAAAATGCATAATGAATAAACTTTGATATCATTTGCCCTAAAAGTTAATCACTTTGTAAAACATAAGGCAATGTTGATGGTAGAGTTAGGGCTCAAAGGAAATGAGATAGAATGGAGGTTTGGTAGCTGGAAAATATTGGAAACAGTTTCAAGTAGCTCCTAGGAAGTTGGTTTTCAACATTTTCTTCAATGTTGAAAGGAAAAGTGGTAACTCAAATCCTAGTTTTTGTTGTTGCACAAACCTATTTAATTTGTAAATGGTTTCTTGTTTCAAGTCTAGTGGTCTTTATCATGTTGTTTTTAGAAGAGGTTTTTGGTGTAAATAGTCATTGTCTTTTGGTTGTATTTAGGTTTCATCTTCCATAATCTTGGTCAACTTATATTACACAAAGTATTTGTGATGTCTATGTCGATGGTTGTCAGGGTAACACGAGTCTTTTATTTTCTATTTAGACCTTTTGTTAATCTTCAAACACTTAACATGTCAACAAAGGTTTTTTATTTGGGTACATTTAAGAGTTTGGTGTCTAGTCTTGGTTACACCCTATTGCTAGGGAACAGGCTTACAAAACACAATATTGTTCCTAAAGTTGTGAAAGGGTTGTTTCTTGCATATGTGTGTGCATTGTATCTAGTTAGTATACCCTATTTTTTGGGTAGTATGTCAACCTTGTACATGTGCATGATACAAAGGCTTACTTTGCACAATGATTATTTTATTAATCACAGTTCAAGCATTTGTAAATACTACTCTATGTTGAATTTTTGAAAGTAGTATGAAAACTTATTTTGGTATTTTATGAAGAGCAATTATAGACACATATTTTTGATGAAATCAAATGTTACTTGAATGGTATAAAATAGTGGCATTGTCACTATGCATGGGTTTGATATGTTTGAGACTTATACTATGTAAAGAGTCATTATTATGTTTATGTCGAAAGCTATGATGAATAATCTGTTTTGAAATTGTGAATCACTTGTTAGTGTTGGTTGTATTTGCAGATACATAGATTCTTGAGTCTCAAATAAAAATGA
The DNA here is from genome assembly GCA_007115665.2 of Sequoiadendron giganteum. NCBI lineage: Eukaryota > Viridiplantae > Streptophyta > Pinopsida > Cupressales > Cupressaceae > Sequoiadendron > Sequoiadendron giganteum. The sequence continues at coordinate 817,361,219 of CM021101.1, forward strand.
GATAATCAATAAATTATTTTTATTGAAGCAAAGATTATACTCTATCTTTTTTCTTTCCAAATAATTTTGATGTGAAAATGTTTTGCCAATGGGGCATATTTGTAACCATTGAGGTTCCTTTGCTAGTGAGGCATGTTGTGTAGCTAGTGAGGCATTTTATTTTGTCAGTGAGGCACAAAAGGCAACCAGTGAAGCTCTATAATTAGCAAGATTTTATTAAGCTAGTGAGGCATTTTCCCAAGTAGTTTTAATTCCTATGAGGGTTTTCCACTCATGAAAAATATTGTGTTATGATTCTTTTGTGGTCCATGTGATGATTATGTTTCATACAATTTGGTCTTTCTACTTTATTTATCTACTTTGCAACATTTGAGTTTTCATGTTGTTTAAGGATCCGCTATTGGCTATCAAATTTGGTTACACTTTTGGAATTGAACATTGAATGATTAAAAAATGATTATGTGTTTTGAAAAAATATTGAGTTGTAGTTGATTATTGAAACACCGATTCACCCCCCTTTCAGTGTTTCTCGTACTCCAACAGTCATTTCTCAATCAACTGTTGCTTCATAGAATTGAGGGTTATGCGATATAGTGGGTGTTCCAGTGTTCTTTGGCATCAGGTCTTTTGTTTCATTATCATGATGCCAACTTGAGTCCTTGGGTGACTTTAATATGGTTTCTAGCAAACAAAATTATCTTTCCTTTGCTTTCCAAATTAAGAATTACAATGTTACTTCATAGTGTGCTTCCATTACTTCTTTGCAGTAGGTTATCTTATTATGGGGGGGCTATATGGTCTCTCTTGTCATGATTTGTGTGGATGGAGATTGATTGACTTTTTGATGGATCATTTCATTAAGGGGGCACTAAATGGTCTCTTCTTCTTTGTCTCTCTTATGGGGGGTGTTTTTCCTTGAATAGGGTTTTATCCTCCTATTTTTGATGAAAAGAATTATTGTATTCCATCTCTCTTTTGGGGAGAAGTTTTGTTCCACAGGGTTTTCTCCTTTTCTCTATTTGCAAGAGATTGCATTTGCATTTGGCTAAAAGTACAAACCTATGTTACACTTTATAAAGGAATCAACCAACATAAAAAAAAAAGTTCTCAACTTCAACCACATAAAAGTGGTATTTATGTTTTGAATTTCAAAATAATGTACAACTTTTGTTGAAGTTTATTCCTGTAATTTTTCATTTAAAAAAAAATATTATTGATATTTTTTATCAATTTAAAAGCAAATTTTGTAATGCTAAAAATTTCAAGAAAAAGTGACATTCAGTTGATGTCAAGAAACAAATAGAAAAACAAATCATTTTCTCCTAATTTTTTTTTCCGAATAGTTGACTTCAATATCTAGTTCATGAATGTTTTTTGAAATTTTGATGTATATTTTTCTCATAACAACATTTTAAAGTCAAACTAATCTGAATTTGATAGTTTTCAATTGTCGTCAACTATTGTTTATTTTTTTTCATTTTCAAAAAAAAAAAATATACCCTTTTGAAGAGGATTCTCTCCTTTAGGACATCATATATTTTCCAATTTATTTTATTATTGATTTACTATTTTTATTTAATTTCAACTACGCATCTTCTTGACTTTGAACAACCTACTTACAATATGTTAAAATATTTATATACTAAAACTAATCAATATATATATATATATATTTGGATTCAACACCGTGAGCTCTACAAAAGTGTATTTTTTATTTTTATTTTAAAATAATTTTGATTGAAGAAATATTCAACAAAAGTTGGAAATTTAAAAAAATGGTGACTTTGTTGCAAGTCACCTGCCATCTCGATATATTCGGCCAAATCATATTCAACCAATTTTTTTCCATTTTCATCCAATTTCTTTCCATTTTCATCTAATTTCTACTAAAACATAGCCGATCAGATTTTTGATTTTTTAATTTGTTTTTTTGATTTTTTCCATTTTTCATCCAGTTTTTATTGAAATAACTATTTAAGTCAGCTTTTATTAGTCCGTTTTTTAGGTTTTTTCCATTTTTTCTCCACTTTGTAATATTATTATTAAAATGCCCGTGCCCAAACTTTTTTTTTTCTTTTATATTCATGGCCTTGGCTGAAACATACCTGACCTAAATGGTGAGGCCACGTAGACACCATGTCGTTGCCACGTGGTTTCAGTGGAAACCTACTTGGTCAAATCTCTTCTAGTCAAAATGGGTTCGATAGAATCCGTACAATTGACCCAAAGTGTGCCACAGGTTTGCACTTTTACCCATTTGTACATGGGTCCCTAACATGGCCTCGTAGCTAAGACCCATCCTTGTATCTTTGCATAATAATCTTCTCTTCCTAAGTTGCACTTATGGAGGGGTGTTGGTGTGAATGGGGTTATTTCCTAACTAGTTATTAGTGAGTACGTATTCACATTATTATAAATTTACTTAGGAGTTAAGTTTCTTAGTTGTCATTTCTAGAAGTTAATTATAATGGGGCCATCTCTCATTATTTAATTTTAGTTATTTAGGCATTTAATAATTCTCTAATGCATTTAATATATGCATTGAGGATTTAATGTGTGTGTCCTAGTTTGTTGTGATTTAGTTGTGTCATGTGATAGGATTAAAACACTTGTCATGATTTTATCTAATCCTATATCACCCCTTGCCTACATAAGCAAGACTTAGTATGTACACTGCATAAATCCAAGGAACTCAGTTGCAATATTTTAGCAGTTGTGTAAGTCCAATATATTATTGCAATCTTGAGTATTGCATATTGACATATCTTGCATCCATTGTTGCAATTTCATGTTCTCACTTTACCCTCTTGTAGAAGGTTGTTGGCTTTTACAAATGATCCTAGAGGTGTGAGTTCTTGAGTGACTTTGACATGGTATCAGAGCTATATCTCAGCTTCTAACACATACCAATATACCACTATAATCCTACTAAAATGTGTGATTTAAAGTCATTGATAAACTTTTGAAACATATTTTGATATTGATTCAATTTGTACACTAGATATTCCAACACAAATCACCAATTATAAATCACTAATACCTAACTATTTAAACACCTTTCAAAGTAATGTAAATTAAAAACAATTAATTTTTAAAAAATGAAATGGAACAAAAACACTTTATAATCACAATCTCTATGGGATAACATTTTCTTTAAAACAAAATATATATGGAAGAGAGAATATCAATTAGCTATAACTTTTTAAAAAATATATATATATATAAAAGTGCAGTGTGTACGGTACGGCATGGTGCCGTTATATGAAATTGTCTATGAAGTCCTCAAAACGGATATTTATTAAATAATTAAAAATGAGGGTTCCATTAATTAAAAATAAAGATACAATGGAACCTCATTTTTAATTAATTAATAAACACAGTCAAATGATCGTTTTGAAGGCTGCTTAGACATTACTGGGTTACACCTAGAACACAATCTTTACCTTTTTAGGGGTTTAATAAGGAGGATGTTAAATGCAGTAAAAATTTAATTACTCTTTTACATTAAATGAAAGCGGACATTTACATAGACCATATAATTAAAAAAGAGAGGGAATGCATTATATTTGAGTTTTAAATAAGGTAGTCCCAAAATTTGAACGCAAGTTTGAATGGATAAACTGCCAAGAAAAATCTGTTTGACAGGCAAGATCGCCCGTCAAATTGAGATCCAAACGAATGAAAACCGTTGCCACCTTGATAAAAGATAAAATAAATAGGCTTCCGGAACTGGGATTTTGAGGCCTTTCAACGCAGACGGCAGTGGCGGAAGTTTTCTGCCACTGTCACTCATTTTCATCCGCCACTGCCTCCCAAATCTAATATTTTTCTCATGTTTTTTAAAAAAATTCAATAAAACAAGTTGAAGAAGTCGATCACAATCAAAGAAGCCACAATGTTTCGCATGAGAGTAAGTGATTCACTTGAGATTTCAGTTTCTTTTCCTCTGTGAATTTAATGATCTGAACTTTTCCTGTAGAACTAGTTTTTATTTGGTTTATTCATTGTGTTTCTTTCTTAGTGTTTTGTGGGGATTTAGTTTTACAAGGTTTAGAGGATTTTTGTCTTCAAATAATCTGCGGCCTGTATAGTTGTGTTGTTTTAGGGTTGTTTAAAGTTGTTTTAGGGTTGTAATTCCATTTGAACTTTTGAGGTGTGATTATTTTCATTTATGTCGAATTTGACTTCTAAAATGGTGGTCAGTTTTATCACTGGTCCTCGTAATCAACAGAAACCCAAATCATTGGGTTTTGGGATGTTTCCCTCCAATGATTTTTTTGTTTTTCTGGGTTGGGGAGGAATGTTTTTTGTCAATGTGGTATAGAATGTTAAATGTAAATTATGATAAATTGAATAATTTACTGCCAGATTTCATACAACTATGAACAAAGCATAATGCAGGATAAGAATAACTTTGGTTACTGCAAATCCTAATGTTTAACAATGTTTTGCAGATAAATTCTATCAGAGAACATGCAAAGTATGAGTCAGAACATTCAGAATTAGAAGAGTCAGCATCTCAATGGTATTTTAGCAGAGAAGAAATTGAGAACTCACCATCAAGAAAGGATGGGATTGATTTGAGAAGAGAAATCTATTTGCAAAGATCATACAGCACATTTCTTCAAGACCTTGGAATGCGGATTGGAATGTAAGTCAAATTGCTTTTCTAGTGTGGGAATGCTGCAGATCTTTTTATAATTTTTCTGAGAAGATTTTCATTTGTAATCTACTGTATGTGTGCACTGATCCTGGTTACTTATTCTTTCTGCAGCCCACAGATGACAATTGCCACAGCCATAACGCTGTGCCATCGTTTCTTCCATCGGCAGTCGCATACAAAAAATGATAGAACTGTAAATTCAGTTACTGTTATCTTCTCATGTTTTTTATGTTTTACATTTTCTTATTTAGTATTAATTATCAGAGATTCTGTTTCTTGCTTGTAAAGACCAAGAATATATTCCTTTACTTGCACTCTTTCATCTTGTATATGTTAGTGAAAGAATTTTAGCATTCATAAGGCATGATATTTAGGGGCCATTGATATGTGCAGAAGATTAAAATGCTTTGTTTTGATTCAATCCCAACAACACAATACTTTAGAAGATGCATTTGACCTCAGAACTGGGATTAATTGGATCCTGAACAACAATTAGAAATTTTTTCAAACTGTGAAAACATGGTATCTCTTGAGTTGAGTATTGGTAGACCTTTTTGTTTATTCAATGGGGTTGATAGTCAATACAAAACCATGGGGTTTAACAAACTCCCACCATTAGGGTTTTTCTCTTATCAAAATTTAGTTTGCAAAAGCAATTTTATGCAGCTGGGTTTAACAAACTCCCGCCATTAGGGTTTTTCTCTTACCAAAATTTAGTTTTCGATAGGATTTTTCTCTTACCAAAATTTAGTTTGCGAAAGCAATTTTATGCATCTGGGTTTAACAAACTCCCACCATTAGGGTTTTTCTCTTACCAAAATTTAATTTGCGAAAGCAATTTTATGGAGACGGGTTTAACAAACTCCCACCATTAGGTTTTTTCTCAATTTTGTGTAGATTAAGATGATCCCCTATATGATATATATTAGATTGTTTTATCTTCAAAATAATTCTCCTTTAATTATGCATATAAATTTTCATAGGAATAGTTACGGGTAGATTCACTTAATGGTGTTTGCTGCATTTTAATATTTAATTTTAATGAATGGAGAAATGTTATCTCAAGAATATAATTAAAGATATATATGATCAACTTTTTTATTTTTTTTTCTTGTTTATGCAGGCCAATTTTATGAAAAAACAAATGATTGATATTGAGGTCCTATATTTTGGTTTCAACTCTTCAAGCATTACTTTAGAGGGTTAGTATTACAAATATATGCTTGCCAAGATTAAATACACATAAATTATGCAATTTAAAATTTATTATTGTTATCTTAGTAGATTCAATTGGATGGCAAGTTTGAGATACAAGAACTTTGGTTTAGTGTGTTGATTTAGCACAACCTATATGGTTTTTGATATTACAAGCCATGCAACAATCATCAATCTGTGATTCCATTTTTTTAAAGAATATTTAGAATCCTTGACATGACATTCTTTTCAAATATCATATGAATAGAGGCAATCTAGGCACCATATTTGTGTTCCTATTTATTAATAGGGACCTTGTAGTTACCTTTGTGGCACATTTCATCATTGTATATAAAAAATGTTATTTTGTGTCATCACCTTGATTAGTATGTACACAACTTTCTAGTTACCAAAGTTCATAAATTTGAACTTTTGACTCACATATCCTGTCATCAACCAACAAGAGAAGAGATTAAATTTCTCATTAACAACTATGTGTAGCCAAAGTGTTCCCCATATAATTCTAAAAGTATCATATCATGTGAATCCTTCGCGGTTTTGGCTCAATAAATTAAAGTAGGCGGGGGACTTCTTAGGGGTTTTTAGGGGGACTAATTTTTGAGATTGAGCATGTAATGTCGATGTTTTGCTCAAAGGGTCTTCATGTGTTTAATTGGTTATGATGATCTAGGAATGTATTAAGTCATCAAAAACATGGATACATATTGAGCCAATTAAGGATGATTCAAAGGAGAACCTAACAATGTCTTGGATTTTGATTTATCTTAAAAATTGTACATTAGATTCTAAAGCAAAGGGGTGTTGTTAGTCGAGAGGTTGACAAGGATCAACAATTCCAAGTGGTTGTAAGACCTTTTTTTCAAGTTGGAGCATTGATAAGGGTTTAAATTCATTGTGTGGAGAGTCTCTACATGTTTATAATTTCCTTATGAATGGGTAGCCCATATGTTGTAGTTTTTAATACTTCTCTAAGTAAGGGTAAAATGAAAAAGTTGTGTCACACTTTTAACTAACAAAATAGTTTCTAATGAAATAATTTTACCTAAAACCACGTAGCATATATGCGACACAAATAGTTTTAGGCATTGAAAGGGGTACAAATTCATTATGTGAAGAGTCTCTACACATCTCTAATCTCCCTATCAATGGGTGGCATATGTTGTAATTTATAATACTTCTCCAAGTAAGGGTAAAAGCTCTAAGTTGTGTCACATTTTCAGCCAACAAAATAGGTTATAAAGAAACAATTTCCCTTGAAACCACATAACATATATGTGACACATATAGTTTCGAGAAAAAATATTTCATTTGAAACTATAAAATGATTTTTCCCCCATTAAAAGTTTGAATTGTTGTTGAATTTATGTGTATGGTTTTAGACAAAACTCTTTTAGTTGAAAGTGTTTTGATTGAAACTATCTATGTGGAAATTTAACCCCTCTTTTGGGGTAAATTCGAAAAGACTTCAACTTCAATTCTAAATTTCTACAACTAGGGGTACTTTCATGAAAATATGAAAATACCTTTTTTTAGAGTTCAGAGTCTAGAATCCTTATTTTTTATATTTCCATTTTTAAAAAAAAATATTGTGATTTTAAAAGAAATATTGCAAGTAGGTATTTAAAATCAAACATAAGGTTGATTAAAAATTAAAATATTAAAATATTTTAAAATAAAATATTTTTAAAATATTTAAATGTTTTAAAAATATACATGCATTAGAGAGAATCCTCTCCAAAAATTTTATTTTTTTAATGATAAAAAGACTTAGACAAAAGTTGATGTTTCATAAAAACTAGGATGTTAAGGTTTGACTTTAAAATGTTATTAAAAAACTTTTTTTTTTTTTATCAAAACTAAATTATTTTCATGCATTAGATATTGAAGTTAACTATTTGGGGAAACAATTAGGGGAAAATTTGATTTCTCTTTCTTTTTTCTTCTTTTTTTTGTGACATCCTATCAATTTTGAACTATTATAAAAAAAAATCAACAATTCAAATTTTGTTCTTAAATTTATAAAAAAATGTCAAACCAATTTTTATATATCTTTTTTTTTTTAAAAATTAAAAGCATAAACTTCATCAAATCAAAAGTTCTACATTTGATTAATTTATATCATTTTGAATTTTAAAATATAAAGGCCACTTTTATGTGGTCAAAGTTGAAAATCTATATTTATGTTGAACATTTCTTTCATAAAAATGTGACATAGGTTTGTACTTTTACCCATAAATAATATTTGTTTTTTGTGTTTTCAAATATTCTATTTTATTTTTCATTGTGTACTCCATTAATTGGTTTTTCATTTCAATTGTTACTAATATGGCATTAAAAACCATATATCAAATTACAAAAGAACAAACAAAGGCAACAAGTCAAAGGTAGAAAATAAATTCCAAAGGTTTGACATTATTAGAACAAGAGTGTCTAAATAAGAAAAAATATAAGAAGCAACTTACCAAGGTGGGGTAGTCTCTTGCTTCCCAAAAATGGGCTATAAGTTTTATACCAAGTTGATGATTAGGTTTAGATCCTCAAATTTATAATTCTCAAATATTGGAGTTATTTTATATAATATTTGTAACTTAGTCAATAATTTAAACAAGGTACCACTAGTGATACTTGTAGGAGTTGGAAGTGAACTCCCAATAGCCTAGGATCTACTATCAAACTAAAATATTTTTCACAAGAGATAAATAACAAGAATAACTTGTTATAATTAAGGATGCAAGATTGATCAATTGAATATGAAATGCACATATGATGTCTTGCTTATAAAGGAAAGGTTGTGAGATAAGATTAGACAAGATCATAACATGTGTCTTAATCCTATACAATGACACAACTACCTCAAAAATTATTAAATGACCTAGGATACAAGAATAAATGTGATGATAAGATAATATAAGATCAAATGACACCTAAGAATTTTAAAAAGATTTGCTAGGATCTAAGTAAACTTAACATGTAAATAGGAACTATAAGTGAACTAGATAGGTAAAATTCCTATTTACATCAACAATAATTTATCAATATTAGCCTGGGATAACAACATGCTAGTAAATATGTATAAATTATATGTTACAATAATTTTTGGTCATAGGTTGTTCAAAGTATTCTATTAAATTTATCCTCTATTTTAGCTACCAATAGATCCACATGCATGTGTAATAACTCCAACAACCCCCCTTATTCCATCATGCTTCAAATAGGGATAGGTGCATTCAATAGTTCATAAAAAACATAAGATATGGGTAGGGATAAACATCTATTAATTCCAAGAAATAGTGGAACAAAATTCTCTATGCTTTTTAACTTTTTTCAAAGATAGGGACAAACACATCTACCCATGGAACCAAGGAAAGGGACTAACACATCTATATGAAGTCATAAAAAAAGTGGATAAAGACAAATACATCTATCCAATGCCAATTATGAATGCCTCAACACACACTTTTTCTCACAACAATTATGATTGGCTATAATGTCCCCTTCTAGTTGACATTGACATATCAGCAGGATTAGCCTATTAATGGCTCTCGTAGGCTAATGAGGCATGGTGAGGGAGTCATCTCGCAGGCATTTGGTGATTACTTGGCTCAGAATTTGATTGGAGTAAGGTTTTCCATCATATATCACTATTATTTCTATTTATGGAAACCTTATTTTATAATTTGATGTTGAGATGCACTTTATTAATAATATTATATTTTTATATTTTATAAAGTGCAAATAATTTAAAATATATTGGAATCTTCTAGAAGTCAAAAAAATAATATTATTTTGTTGAGGCCGACCTCTAGAGGAAATGCATAAATAGACATTGAGGTCTCACTCTTGAGCATGCAGATTTGATGTTGATGATTGGTGATTTCTTCTTGAGCATTTGTGGAGCCAAGTGGTCTGCAGATAATCAATTGATCTTTGGGAATGAAAACTCCCATTGATTGCATAACTGAGGGAGTGAAATATCTCTTGAAGGGTTGCAGATTGGAGGTGATATTTCAATCACTTCATTGAGCAAAATTAGTGGCCAAGGGCTAATTTTGAAGACTACAATTATAGGAGATGATTTGCATTGAAGGGTAGTATTTGTGGCATCAATTATTTGAAGGGAAATGACAGATTTCAATTGGGAAATTTTTGATGGTAAGTCTAAAGCAAATAGGGATGCCATTGGAGACTTCTTTTAATTCATTAGAGCTCATATATGCATTGATTCTTCTTGGATATTGGGGCACTTCTTTCCTTGGTCATTGCTGATGGTGTTTGGAGTTAGTGGAGGCTTGTAAACATTGGGAATTATTTTATTTTAAAGAATAGACCAGAACAGGGGCGATTTTGAAGAAGGGCTCAATTTGCTTACAAGGAGGCGCCTTTTGCTGATCTATTGATTGCTCCATCATCTCCAGCCATAGGCGACTTCATTCCAACCAAGTTTCCTTTGTTTATCATTCAATTTAGCCTTGTATTTAGGAGTTATAAGCTACAGCTGTAGGTGTGCATTCATATCAGCAACTGTCATATTTTATGTCAATGTACTTTGCCAAAAGTCTTGGCTATTTGATATCAGCATTGTATTAGGAGAGGAGTAATAAGTAGTTGATCAAATAATAGTTGTGATTGTGCAATCAAAAAGCTTTGTAATCGGATTAAGAGTTTGCAAGCTAAGTGTTTGTAAAAATGTCTTTGGCTGTAGATGCATTTTATTTCCTTAGTACTTCATTTGAATACATTTAAAATTGAAAGAGAGCATAGTATTTCATTTAGAAGCTTGCATAGTAATTGTAGAAGTTTATTTAGCCTTCAAAATTGTTTGGCATTAGTTCTTGCATCAAACAACAAACTGAAAAAACAACATATCAGCCTCTTCATATATTGTATACAAAGTGTTTGCGAAATTGCAAAGTAGATATTGAAGTGTTTTAAGATCAGATTTGAGCAAGGCTCATTACAGTGGTATCAGAGCAGTTTCCTGCCATCCTTTGGGTTAGAATTTGTCTTCATTTATGCAACAAAGTGACAGGACCAAGAGATATACAGCTAGAGAAGAAAGGAAACAAACATAGTGGCCAGCACACCCTGAACAAGACACCTTATCAGCAGCTATTGCAGCAAGACACCAAGAGATTGGTGACACCATGGAGGAAAGAAGAGAAGGTGATCCTCCTAGAAATGAAAGAAGGAATGGGGATAGAGGTGAAGAATTATTGGAAAGAATGGCCCAAGCATTTGAAGGATTTTCAGCTTCCTTGCAACAGCAGATTCAACAGAACAGAGTTATTTTGGAAAATAGAACAAGGAATAACAGGGATCAAGATGAGGACAGGAGTGTAGCTGGATCAAGGAGAGGGCAAAGAACCACTTCTCGTACTGTTGATAGGCCATCACGACCTACCTTCTTAAGGGAAGAGTGGGCTACAGAAGAGAATGTTGAAGATGTTGAGGAGCCTACCTTCATTGATGCATATATGGCTGCTCATGATGAATGGCAACTATTGACACCAGAAGCCCGAGAGCTCATGCATTTTGATTATTTTGTACAAACAAGGATGGATTAATATAGGTCTCGATAGGAGAGGAGACCTCGGAATAAGAATAAGGATCTTAAGCAAGCTACTAATAAGCTTACATTGCCCATGTTTGATGGTAGTGGCAAGATTACTGCACACTCATGGATTCATAAGTTGGATACTTTCTTGGCTCTTCGACCCATGACAGAAGAAGAAGCCATCAAGTATGCCACTTTGCATTTGGAGGGTGCAGCACATGAATGGTGGTATCATGGTTTAGTAACATTACAGCATAATCAGATTACATCCTATCAAGAGTTTGTGGATAGACTTGTGGAACGCTTTGATAGGAAAGACCCAGAATCATACTTCAGAGATTTGGCCCAACTCAAGCAAGTTGGAAGTTTGGAGAGTTACATTGGAAATTTCCATAAATTATCAGTGATGGTTCCTAACATCTCCGAGAGACGATTGGTGGTATTATTTATTGAAGGATTAATGGAGCCCATGAGAGGTTGGATAAAAGCCTTTGATCCTCCTACTCTTCAAGAGCCTATGAAGAAGGCTAGGAGTATGGAGTTGTCAGCACCACAAAATAAGTTTGGATCCAAAGGATCTTCTCCATATCGAGATAATACATCCTTTGCTAAGAAAAAGAACAAACCAGACTTCAAGGGCAAATCAGCAACACCTTTGGATCATGACATACTCAATGATTTGCAGAAGAAGAAGTTGTGTTTCTATTGTAAGGGGCCTTATGATGCAAACCATGATTGTCCCTTGAGACCGAAGGGAAAGGCTAATAGAGTAATGTGGGCATATTATGAGGATTATGAATCAAAGAGATCAGATCAGCAATCTGATTCTGAAGATTCAGGGACTGATCATGAGGAAGAAAAGCATGAAGGTGAAGAGGAACATGAAGGAGCAACAAGGCAACATGATGCACATATCACTAGCATCCAATAGGATGGTTCATTTAGGATGCGTGGGGTTCTAGCAGGGCAAAAGATAATCACTCTTCTTGATACAGGGGCAACTCACAACTTTATTGATGCTCATCTGGTTGATAGGAGAGGCATTAGGACAGAGGAATTTGAGGGGATAAGAGTTAAGGTTGCAGATGGTTATAGCCTCAAATGTGATAGGAGAATTCTAGACTTGCCCATATGCTTGAACAACTATGAGTTCAAGACAAACTTCTATGTGGTGAACATGGGTGATACTGACATGGTCCTTGGTATGAGATGGTTACATGATATTGGGAAATTCACCCTTGATCTCAGAGAGATGGAGATGTCTTTCCAGGTTGATGGAAAGACTCATGTTCTTAAGGCAATTCGAGATTCCAGTTTCAAGATGATCTCATTTAGGAGGATGGCGAGGCTAGTGAGACATGATACGGTAGAGTGGGCAGTAGAATGTGCATTGATGCCTACACAAGGGGAACAACAAAAGCCAGAGTACCATCTAGATATCCAGGAGTTAAGGATTAAGCATACGAAGGTGTTTAGCGAGATTCCTCCAGGCAGACCTCCAGATCGAGGGATTGAGTATATCATCAAATTGGAGGAGGGTGCCAAGCCCATAATAGTCACTCCATACAGACATCCCAAGCGACTCAAGGATGAAATTGAAAAGACAATTAAGGATTTGTTGGTCATGGGACATATTAGACCAAGTAAGTCTCCTTTTGCATCTTCAGTAGTGCTGGTTAAGAAAAAAGATGGTACATTGCGGATGTGTATTGATTACAGACTCTTGAATAAGAGAACAATTAAGAACAGATATCCCATCCCTAGAATTGATGAGTTAATAGATGAGTTACATGGTGCCCATTTCTTCTCTAAGATTGATTTGAGGTCTGGTTATCATCAGATTTGGGTTAGGGAACAGGACATTGAGAAGACCGCATTTAGGTGCCATTGTGGGCACTTTGAGTTTATGGTTATGTCATTTGGGTTAACAAATGCTCCAGCAACATTTTAGTCTACAATGAATAGGGTCTTCCATTCACAGTTGGGGAGGTATGTGCTGGTATTCTTTGATGATATTTTGGTATATAGTAAAACATGGGATGATCATATAGCACATCTTGATATAGTATTGGGCATTTTGGGGAAAGAGTCCTTGTATGCCAAGGAGTCCAAGTGTGACTTAGGAATGATAGAGTTACTATATCTTGGTCATATCATCAGTTCAGAGGGAGTACGTATGGATCCTGAGAAGATTAAGGCAATTGTAGAATGGCCTAGACCAGAGAATCTTACTCAGCTTAGAGGATTTTTGGGGTTGTGTGGATTCTACTACAGATTTGTTAATGGTTATTCACGCCATGCAACACCACTCACAGATTTGACTAAGAAAGGGGCTTTTGTTTGGACACCAGAGGCGTAGGATTGCTTTGAGATGTTCAAACTAATTATGACTACATGCCTAGTGCTTGCTTTGCTAGATTTTTTTGAACCCTTCGAGCTACAATGTGATGCTTCAGGCGAGGGGATTGGTGTAGTCCTTATGTAGGACAAACATCCAATTGCTTTTGAGAGTCGGAAGCTTCGTAGTCTAGAGAGGGGATATAGCATATATGATAAGGAAATGTTGGCCATTATGCATGCATTGGCCAAATTTAGACAGTATTTGGTGGGCAACAAATTTGTAGTGAAGACAGACCACAACAGCTTGAGGCACTTCCTGGGGCAACGGGATCTTAATGATCGTCAGCAAAAATGGGTGAGTAAGTTACAATCATATGACTTTGACATTTCCTTCGTTAAGGGGGCACATAATGTTGTGGCCGATGCTTTATCACGACATCCACACTTGAGTTCTATGGCTGGGATTGCAAAAGATTGGAGGCACCTGATTGTGGCAGAGTATGTTAAGGACAGTTGAGCTACAAGGATTGTTGATGGATCAATTCAGGATGAGCGGTACACACTTGTAAATGAACTTATCATTTACAAGGGGAGGATCTATTTGATTCCAGGATCGGAAATGAAGATCATCATTCTGAGGGCCTTTCACGATGCACCTATGGCAGGACATACCGGCTATTTGAAAACTTATAAACAAGTACGAGAGAGGTTTACATGGAAGGGCCTTAAATCATATGCACTACAGTATGTCAGAGAATGTCTTGTTTGTCAGCAAAATAAATAGGAGCACACACACCCTGCAGGTCTACTACAGCCACTTCCAATCCCTGACAGGAAGTGGGAGTGTTTGTCAATGGACTTCATCACTGGCTTGCCTAAAGCCCAGGGGCGGGATTGTATCTATGTGGTTGTAGATCATTTGACTAAATATGCTCACTTCTTTCTGATCACATCTACATATTTAGCTATTTAGGTAGCAGAGTTGTTCTTCCAGGAGGTATTTAGACTGCATGGGTTACCTCAGAACATTGTCAGTGATAGAGATGGTCGATTCATGAGTCATTTTTGGCAGGAGCTATTTAGGCTATGTGGGACAGAACTCTCTCCGAGCACCAGTTACCACCCACAGACCGATGGACAGACGGAGATAGTGAATAAATGGGTGGAAGGGTATCTTAGGAATTGCATCGCAGGACAGCAGAAGGGGTGGGTCAAGTGGTTATATCTTTGCGAGTATTACTACAATACCATTTTCCATCTCTCCATTCAGATGACACCATTCATGGCCTTGTATGGATACGATGCGCCTAGTTTCTTGGATCTCTTGTTGAGTGATAGTCATGTGCCTAGTGCTGGTGATCTCTTACAGGATAATCAAGACATTATGAGGGCTTTATGGGAGAATATTCAAAGGGCACAAAACCAACAAAAACAATATGCAGATCAGAAGAGGGTAGAGTGCTCCTTTGAGGTTGGTGATATGGTGTACTTGATGTTGCAGCCTTACAGATAGTCCACTCTTAAAAGGAGCGGTGCAGAGAAGCTTAAGCCATGTTACTATGGTCCTTTCAGGATTATCAAGAGAGTAGGAGAAGTGGCTTACGAGTTGGAGTTGCCTGCTGATAGTAGTGTACATAATGTATTCCATGTGTCTCACCTCAAGAAGGCGTTAGGACATCGTGTGGTTCCCTCCGACTTTGCCTCTATTGAATGATGAGGGGAAACTAATTTTGGTGCCAGAAGCTATATTGGATGTTCGTGAGAAGACTTTGTGGAAACGAGTCATCAGGGAATACTTGATCAAGTGGAGAGACTTACCATTTGAGGATGCAACATGGGAGAGTGAGGAGATCTTGTAGCATCCTGAGTTGAGATTGCTTGGGGACAAGCAATTTCAGGAGAGGCGGACTGTAATGTCCCCTTCTAGTTGACATTGCATATCAGCAGGATTAGCCTATTAATGGCTCTCGTAGGCTAATGAGGCATGGTGAGGGAGTCATCTGGCAGGCATTTGGTGATTACTTGGCTCATAATTTGATTGGAGTAAGGTTTTCCATCATATATCACTATTATTTCTATTTATGGAAACCTTATTTTATAATTTGATGTTGAGATGCACTTTATTAATAATATTATATTTTTATATTTTATAAAGTGCAAATAATTTAAAATATATTGGAATCTTCTAGAAGTCAAAAAATAATATTATTTTGTTGAGGCCGACCTCTAGAGGAAATGCATAAATAGACATTGAGGTCTCACTCTTGAGCATGCAGATTTGATGTTGATGATTGGTGATTTCTTCTTGAGCATTTGTGGAGCCAAGTGGTCTGCAGATAATCAATTGATCTTTGGGAACGAAAACTCCCATTGATTGCATAACTGAGGGAGTGAAATATCTCTTGAAGGGTTGCAGATTGGAGGTGATATTTCAGTCACTTCATTGAGCAAAATTAGTGGCCAAGGGCCAATTTTGAAGACTACAATTATAGGAGATGATTTGCATTGAAGGGTAGTATTTGTGGCATCAATTATTTGAAGGGAAATGACAGATTTCAATTGGGAAATTTCTGATGCTAAGTCTGAAGCAAACAAGGACGCCATTGGAGACTTCTTTTAATTCATTAGAGCTCATATATGCATTGATTCTTCTTGGAGATTGGGGCGCTTCTTTCCTTGGTCATTGCTGATGGTGTTTGGAGTTAGTGGAGGCTTGTAAACATTGGGAATTATTTTATTTTAAAGAACAGACCAGAACAGGGGCGATTTTGAAGAAGGGCTCAATTTGCTTACAAGGAGGCACCTTTTGCTGATCTATTGATTGCTCCATCATCTCCAGCCATAGGCGACTTCATTCCAACCAGGTTTCCTTTGTTTATCATTCAATTTAGCCTTGTATTTAGGAGTTATAAGCTACAGCTGTAGGTGTGCATTCATATCAGCAACTGTCATATTTTATGTCAATGTACTTTGCCAAAAGTCTTGGCTATTTGATATTAGCATTGTATTAGGAGAGGAGTAACAAGTAGTTGATCAAATAATAGTTGTGATTGTGCAATCAAAAAGCTTTGTAATCGGATTAAGAGTTTGCAAGCCAAGTGTTTGTAAAAATATCTTTGGTTGTAGATGCATTTTATTTCCTTAGTACTTCATTTGAATGCATTTAAAATTGAAAGAGAGTATAGTATTTCATTTAGAAGCTTGCATAGTAATTGTAGAAGTTTATTTAGCCTTCAAAATCATTTGGCATTAGTTCTTGCATCAAACAACAAACTGAAAAAATAACATATCAGCCTCTTCATATATTGTATACAAAGTGTTTGCGAAATTGCAAAGTAGATATTGAAGTGTTTTAAGGTCAGATTTGAGCAAGGCTCATTACAGGACACACACATACAATCATAGTTACTCAACAAATGTGATTGGTGAGAAACACTTCCAATCACATATATCATCTTCTGAATAGGGACAAACATATTCATTTACAAAAAACCAAAAATTGTGATTAGGGAGAAAGCACATCTGATCACAAATAGAAATTTTTGGTTTGATTTAAAAAATGTATCCCCCTCAATATATTTATTTGGGGAGTCTTTATTATCTTTTTAAAAAATATTCTTCATTATTGTCTACAATCAATGTTTTATCTATATTTAGCTTATTAGCAAGGATATCTTTGGAATGTTGAATACAATTCATAATAATGTGTTTCTTTTTCTTGCAATAGTAGCAAAAAATTCTATCTTTGAAAAAATTATTTCTCTTTGAAATAGAAGAATTGAATTTAGAGGAATGGTTAGGTTTTTTTTCACAAGCATAACAATTGCCTCTATAGTCGAGTCATTTTTTTAGCTCCCTCATCAATCAAAGTACATGTATTATGTCTTGTAAGGTAGCATATACTTTTTTCAATGTGAACATAATGTTACCACAACAAGGATGCATGCTATTCAACAAAATAGTTGCATAATCATCATCTACATTGGATTTTATCATAACTATTTGATTGATCAACGAACAAAACTTACTGATGTGTTAAAGAATATTGTTGTCTTCCATCATTTTTAGCCCAAATAATTTTTATTTTAGTCTCATTTTTGCACTGGATTCTTGTGATCCAAATAAAGCATTTAGATAATCCCATTCTTTATTTGCGATCATCAATACTTGTCAATATGGTGGAGGTATGCATCTAAAATTTTAAGATCGATCAAATGAATTACTCTTTGATCCTTTGAAGTCTATTTTTTTATTCCATCAGTATCAATTTCCTTTATGGTAGCTCCACTTACCATATCCAGTAGATCATTTCCAATAAGGATCAATTGTAACCTAACTAAATTTATCTATGAAATTTTGTACCATACCTTCAAATTTCTTGATTAAAATATTATTTTTCTCCATATTAAAAGTGTCTACCACCAAATTAAAAAAATGTCAAAAGTGTTGTTTCCTACACACCTTGAATTGATTGAGAATACTACTATATTTGAATTTTATGAAAATGTATAAACTTTTTTCTTTATGTGGGTTCCCTATATCTCTATAAAGTTTGTGTATAATTCTTAAGAATATATTCTCTTAATTTTTTAATCCATTCATAACCATTTTTAACTATTTGAGATAAATTAGCATTTTATTGTTTGCAATGGAAAATTATTGGGTTGGAAATGTGAAGTTTGAATTCAAGGGATGCAAGTATTTGGTCTTGTAAAAAATATATGA
Source organism: Sequoiadendron giganteum (assembly GCA_007115665.2). Taxonomy (NCBI): domain Eukaryota; kingdom Viridiplantae; phylum Streptophyta; class Pinopsida; order Cupressales; family Cupressaceae; genus Sequoiadendron; species Sequoiadendron giganteum. Next base: position 817,379,716 of record CM021101.1, read on the forward strand.
TCCAGTAGCATGCTAGATGATAGAAATAATTAAAATGTTTTCGAGGGTGGTATTTAAGTGTGATAGTGGCCATGAGGTGTTGGTTAATGATGATTCATGCTCCAAGTGTTTGAAAATGATTGAAATTATCCTTATAAAAAGAGGACACTAAATTGGCTTCCAAATAATAGAGAAAAGTACCAACTGTGTACTTTTTGACTCTACATATTGTCACCACTTTAGCAAACATATGATCTATGAAAATAAAGTATACTAAAGTAAATAGAAATTATGTTCATTATAACTGAAAAGAATGACACTAAATATTTTGTACTTGATTCATTTATCTATTCTCATGTGATTATTGTCATGAAATCTACAATGCATAGATAAAGATAAACCAATGGACACCATGAAAATATACCAAAGAGTAATTATACACACATTTTTAGCCAATTTTTACTTAATTTTTTGAATCTAGTAGGGGCTCATGGACTAGGAAAAATGTGCCTCCAAGAAACAAAGTAGATATTAATTAGAATTTATATTTGTAGATGTAATTATATAATTATAAATTCTATTTTCTTAGGTAAATTATGAAATAAGAGCACATGTCAACTCTCTTGATCGATGAGATTATTTACCACCTTTACCTCATTCATATACTTGATTGATGGTAGTTAGGAGCCACATCTCTCACATCAAGTTGAGTTCACTTGATATGAATTCTCCTACAGGTTGAGTATATCCTCTACTTCACTACTCCTATTTAATGCACTTTTCATCCTAATTTATTCATGCCCATTGTTTATATCTCCTTTATTTTACATACCATCAGTATAGATATTGGAATATTATTACTTTCATCTTGTTTACATTTGAATTAGTATAATCTTATATTTGTTGTTAGGTAGATCTAATAAATTATTAAATTTATTTATTAAATGTAACAGGGTAGCAATGCATGATAATTTAGGTTTCAATTAATTTATTTTGGGATATTTGTTATGCTTCTTTTACCTATGCTTTATTATCTTAAAAATTAGGCATTTTCAGATCACTCATTGTAGGAGGATTTTGGGAAATAAATAGACTATTCCATTACATTTAGAAGGGTCAAGTTAGATAAGCGTTCTCTTGACTCATCTCAAAAAATAAAGCTTTCCTTTTCTTCTTTTCTCTTTATTCCTCCAATTGGCCATTCTCCTAACTACTCTCAACCACATCCTTATCATTACTATCTTCAATATACATTTGGTATTTATTATATTCATATTTTTTCCTTTCATATTCATTATCCTTGCAACCTATGGTTTGGACTTAATATTCTCTATCCATCTCTTTATTTTTCTCTCTCTAGGGTTAGCATATTCATCTATGTCTTGAATCTCATCTTCCACATGATATTCTAGATTGATCTCTCTCAAGGAGGAGCACTCACTTTCCAATTTAGTTGTATCTCTCTTCTCAACATCCTCAAAGGAAATTTTCAAGGAATGCTAAGAGATTTTAGAAGCATCAAAGTAACCCGCAATTCTATTGACATTATCCTCCCATAAATTAAAATTTATAATAAGAAATTTAAGATTTATATTTTGCGATTTCATGATATTGGCTAATAAGAAGATTAACCACTAGTGAAGGAGGATTAAACTAGGAGTCCATTTTCAATCTTTAATTGAAGTTTTCAAAGGTGAGAGAACATAGATTGAGGACGCCCTTATTTTATGCCTAAAATGGTATAATAGGATAAAATACTATCCAAATAAAAATATAAACCTTCATTTGAAAGTAACATGTCCAATTATTTTTTGCACCACTTCTCTCCATAATAATTTGAGAGAATTCCTCATATGCCAAAAATTTAGTTTAACAATATTTTTTGTTAGGCTTAAGGAAAGTTTTCATCGCTTCATACATAACCCTCCTATCTTTAAAAAAAAATCTTCCTCCATATAAATCCCTATGACATGTTCAATAATCTCCTCCATTATTAGATGTTCTATATCCTACATTGAGCCTTTCCTTTCCTTAAACCCCTAACTGAAGGCTTTAGCCACCATCGTATCATGCCCATTAAGTATTTATAGATAAAGAGTTATTCCTTCTATACCCAAAGTCCTCCAAACTTCTCAATTCATGTGAATCCCACTATAAGACAAGGGATCCATTTGATTTCTTTCACCTCCCATGGTGAAATTCTCCTTGTCACTATCAACTTTGTTCCATATAATCTCAATATTTTTCTCTAAAAGAAGTAAGATTATGGTTGTATAACTCACTAGAACACGCTATATTGGCATAAAATTGGTCATCATTAGAGGTGATGTATATAAATGTATTTGATGATCTCTAATATTTTTCCTTCATAAGGTGGTATAAATTATTATTTTGGCCATCATTACTAATCAATCTAGTAGCTTGTGTGGATATAATATATTTTTTATTCCATTTGGTAGTCCCTTTGTTATGGACTCCCTAATTCATAAAAAACATGGAATTTGTGTTACCTTCATGAAACATGTGTTGGAAATAGACCTTTTCAAATTTATTACTTAAAATGAGTTCATCTTTGATGATATTATCTATAATCCAACTAGGGGATTTATTACCTTGAAGGAAACTAATTTTATTCAAGGAATTCAGGCCTCAACTAATTTTTTTTTGATGCCTATTTGATTATCCATTCAAATAACATTGAATGTTGTTGCAACATTAGCCATAATGGTTTTTTTTTACCCAAATGGATAGAATATGCAACCATAACTTTTCCTTTGTGATATATGAGAACACCACCACAACATTTTAGTCTCAAGTTAAATTTTGAGGCCACGTCAATGTTCACTTCACTTTGATTGCAAGGAGAGTATCGAAACCACACTAGTTTTTTGAGGTTTTAGCTCTTTTCAATAGGGGTAGAAATATAAAATTTAAGGTTCCAAGCCTTGGAAATCTCCAAGTAATAATTAGAAACTCCCAACTTTAGATTATTTGACAATTTATTTATCCCTAGAATAATTTTTCCTTAATAGTTGAACCAATTTCATGTACCACTCTACTAGGCACAACTTTCTTCTCCCAAAATATCTCATTATTTATTTCTTTCCATAGTCCCTAGGATACATGGGGTATCATGAGGATCCATAAGAGTTCTAAAGAAGGATAGTGGGAGGGTGAAACCCATTATTCCATTGAACATTGAATATAATATTAAAAAACCCAATTAACTTTGAAGAGGGGAAGGAGTTCCTCTCAAACCTCTCTAGAGAAGTAGCCATCCAATACAATATGAGTAGAAAATAATGATACGTCTATTTGAAAAGAAAATCCTCTCTTCATGAAATTATCAAGATTAATAATCTTATTATAAACCAAGACCCAATAAAATATGTTAATTTTAGGAATCAACATCGATAAATAGAGATTAGCTCAAAAAGGAGTAGGTTCACTTTGGTTTCCCAGAGAATAAAACCCTAAAGAAAAAAATTAGGTGTCATCTGTAGACCCTTTACAAATTAAATTATATCCCTTCTAGTGAATTGAGGAATGTGAAATAGATACATCATTTTTTGAAGCTTGGACATGGGTTTCATTGAGTCTAAAAGTTAATTTCATTCTCTTCTTCAATATAATCACTCTCTTTTTACCTTGGTTGGGGTACCTCATATGGCTTGTCTTGTTAGGCCCATTTATTTTTCTTTAATTTATTTTTAATGGGGTGTTGATGTAATTATATAATTTCACCTTATATTAAGTTTACTTAGGAAATTTAATTTATTTACTTAGGTAAATTAGGAAATAAGAGAATATAACAACCCCCTCGATTTATCTGGAATTATTTTTCATCTCTATTGCATTCATCTTCTTGATTTATGACAATTAGGTTCCACCTTTCCCTCATCAAGATGAGTTCATTTGACACTACTACTCCTACATGCCGAGTCAATCCTCTAGCTCATTGCTCCTCTTAGACACTTATCATCATGACTTGTGCATTCCCTTATTCTATATTGTAGTTCATTTCAATTTTTTTTGCACACCATTAATATATATATTGGATGTTGGAATTCTCATCTTGTTTGTATTTAATTAGTGTCTTCTTATTTTTGTTCTTAAGAAAATTTAATTATTTCTATTTTATTATTAAATATAAGAAAACTTATGTGGATCATATTATATGACTATCATGTTGTTGTTACCAAGTTTTCCTCCATGAAGGATACAATACATGATTAGGGTAGGTTGTGTGAGAATCATTTTAATAAAAAATGGTGTAGAATCATGTATAGTTACTTTAATGAAGAGTGGATAATATAGTGCTCATGTAGAACCACTATAACCATGAATGTGTAGTGTAAGGATAATGAAGAGGGAATTTTAGCATTGCATAATGTGTGTGTAATATGAGAGAGGATAATTCCCCCTATGAAATTTATTAGATAGGAGGGAATGAATTGAATTTAAGGAAAGATATGATGGGAAATATGAGAATGCCAAATAAAGTTGTGTTTGAATAAGGATTTATGATGAAGGATAATATACACATGTAGTTCAAATCAACATAGAGATGGGAAAGTGTTATGTATAGTGTTGTATAAGTGTTCATTTTCTAATTAGTTAACCATATAAGGCATATACCCTACGATAAGACACAAAAATGTCAATGTAGGTTTTATAATTTTTATGTATGATAAGGGCATGCAAAGGTAAAAAGTATAAGAAATACATGAATATTTTGGAAAGATCACACATAACTTGATCATGTGAGAAAGTAGAAATTTTTTATTTGGGAAGTGTGTCTAAGATGTTGCATGTAAGTGACAATGCTATCATGGAGAATGAAAAAAGCGTGAGCAAAGGAGACATATTAAATATGATTTAATATTTTAGGGAAATCATAAACAAGGAAAAATAAGTGCCCAAATGAATAGTGGTAAAAAACACATAACAAGGATAGAATAATCAACAAGGTGTAAGGAAATAGGACACAAGGATAATCAAAGCAAACACAATATCAACAAAAGGCCAAAAATATAAACAAAATAATGGTGGATACTTTTTGTTCTTGACATGAAAAGAGTGGATTTAAATCAATATAATATTTATGTCATTGTTCAATGATCAAACCATAAAAGTACATAGGAGGGAATGTAGGGATTACATAAAGACTAGGGAAGAAAGGTACAGAGAGAATACAATAATGGAATTGTGCTTTTGGGGTAACCTGTTGAAGGTGGAGTGCTTTGATTCTTCGCATCATCTCAATGTCATATAAAAATGCATCATAAAGGAAGAATATGAGATAGCCTGGAAGATATTCAAGATAGTAAAAAATGTGATTTGAGGCCGATGAAGGTGGAGAACTTTGATGATTTGCATCATCCCATATGTCATAGAAATATGCATCACAAAGGAGAAAGATGAGATGAGATTTTATAAAACTAAGGACAATTATGATTTTGGGTCAACATGATCAAGGTGAAGCACCTTGATAATTTGCATTATCCAAAAATTATTGGACAAAAAATAAAATGAAAGAGGGAGTATATAGATAAGCATGCACATAAAGATAAGGGAGGGTATAATGTTATCAACATGATAAGAGTAACTATAAGGAACACTAGTGACTTTGCACCATTCTAAGAGAATAGGGAAAGCACACAAATAATAAGGATACAAATTGGATTGGAGCATTAAAAATATACTTTATTCTTGAGCTTGTATTTTGACATGTACCTACAAGTGTAACCTTTTATCATCCCCTAAAGTTGAGAAACAAACTCCAACACATGACACACAATTATATGAGAAGAAGCCTATATGGATCTAATCACTATAGTTAATGTAGGCCTCATCTTTGTGCAAATCATTATCCTCAAAATTCTCCAAAGAAAATGAACCCATATGAGACGTGGAGGATATGTCTATAGAAGAGGAAGGTGCATTAGGAATGAGAAGACCTAATGTGAATATAGATGAAAAGGGAGGGATGCATGCTTTGGGTTTGGGAACCCAAAATTTCTTAGGTTTATCCTGTATTCTATATGGAAGTGTCATAGAAGAAGATGGGTAGTAGGAAGTGTAGAAGTGGGTGTAGTGGATTTGGTTTGAGGTCTGGTATTTTGAAAGAAATGGATGTGATATTAATTAAGATAGAGAAGAGTAAGGGGAGATGTGGGATTGTTTAAAAAATTATATTTTTGATGGGATGGAGGGATTAGTTTGGGAGAAGGTTTTGGTAGGTTTAGAATGTATTGAAGAGGGATATATTTGACACATTGATGGAGGAAAAAAGAGATGGATTGTTATTGTTCTACCTAATAGTATCCAAGAAGAATTTTTAAGTGGCCTAGATTGGGAATGCTATTAAATAATAAAATAATTTCTTTCAAAGAAACACAAATAGGAAGAATGATGCAACCGAGGTATTGATAAGAGTTTCATTGAAACATTTGAGAGGCAGATTGGAGGTTGCATGTGAGTTCCACTAAAAAAGTTTATTGAAGAGGAATTACATAATAGTACTGATATTAAATTGAAAGTTTGGTTCAATAAAAAATTCTCAAATCATTTTAATTGCCACATGTTCTTTAATATATATATATATATACTTTAAAATTAAAATAATATTAATATAATTAATGAATTATATACTTTACATAGTACCATCTCTAAAATTTAAAAATTACATTATAGATTTACTTGTTATTTCCTCCCTTAATGGCCTAAATTTATTCATGGCACTTCCACAATTATTTGTGATACTAATTATTTTTTCAAATACTATTGAGTGAATGACCATGATATTTATAATTTACACAAGCCTTTGCCATAAAACATGAGACCTAATTGATAATAATATCATACATATAAAGTATCTTAATAATAGCGGGCAATAAATTTCACACCTATTAACTAGAACTTGTTGATTAATATACTTATCCATTTCCCCAACACCAGTAGTCTATTCAAGACCTTCATTGTCATCAGGGAATGACCTAGGGAATCCCAAGGAAGTAGTAAAATTTTTTAGCAATGCCTAACATAGGTAGTCATTAAATAATATGGGTAAGGATTTCAAGTGCCAAGACCACATTGTGAGTCACCTATCAAGATTTTATAAGAATGCTCATGCCTAGAAATAAGGGATATTTCCAATCATAGATAGCATCACACAACCTCTCCTCTAGTATAATCTCAAGTAAAAATGAGAAATAGGAAGTTCAAGGTCAAATAGTTATAACCACTAGTTTTAAGAATGGTGACAAGTATGATTATCATCAAGAATAAAATTCTATGCTTTGAATTGCATGGGCGCTTAGAATATAGGGATTGAAATCCATTAGAAAGAGACCCAATGACCATAAAAATTGATTTTAATGCCTAGCAAAACATGTTAGGCTTGAGGACCCAACTAAGGAAAAAATGAATCATTTTTTATATACAAAGAAAATTTATACAAATTACATCAACTATAGGACCTATAAAACAAAATTATAAAATAACCAACATGGTTAATGCTTATGTTTGTGTAGGATTCCTAGAGATTCAAATGCTCTTGGATCATACACATTGTTTAAGTAGAAAATTTTCTATGAGCTTGATGCTTAAGAACATTTGGTAATCTCATAACTATGATCCCATGCTTATTTTAGATCCAAAGTGTCTCTTTGTTGGCTTTCTTCTCCATCTATATGAAACATTTTTCAATTGTCTTCTTACCCTATTTGGAATCGACCAGCATTTTTGTTCCCTTCTCTAAACATAGATTTTATGTGTTGAATATTGTCAAGGTATCTATTTCTTCAAGGTTCCTTTTCAAATATTCAGCCATCTCTTGGGCTGAACTTTTCATGTGTTTATTATTTATCTCCTTTAATCTACACCCTTTTACAACTTATTGAAAGGGTGATCAACATATCTCCCTAACAAAATCTCTAACTTTTGTGAAACTTGATTCATCTTAACCATGGTTCCATCTCCCTAGTTTTATCTATAAATAATTTTTTTTAGTTCAAAATGCCTACCTTTCCATTCTCTTTTAATGGAAGCAAGTTACACTTGTCTTTAGTCTTCATAATGGTATAAAATTTCTCTCCCATTATGTATACCCTCCCTATCAAAATACTAGGGCCTCCTTAACAAGACATGGGCATCCACAAGTGTAAAATCATATGAACCGATCTCACTAACCAATCCACAACTCATTAAATATTGTTTATTTAATATCAATTGGTCTTCCTTTTATAAGCACAAGGCTCAGTGTGGATTGGGATGTTCATTTTTCTTTAAACCCAACTTCTCCACCATTTCACTAGAGACCAAGTTATCTATACTACCACTATTAAAAAATAATTTACAACACTTATCTCCAACTTTGCATATAGTTTGGAAAAAGGATCTTCCTTTGCAATGGCTAATTCTTAAGTCTATCATTGGTTTCGTCACCGCTCTTTTCAATATAAGAGCTTCTAGAATGTGGCTTAAACCTTAAGTGTTAGGTATAAGATGTTCAAGTGGATTGTAATCTATGTGATAACTATTTTTTTGGATGCCCTAAATGTCTAAAATGCACAGATAAGATCCCTATGGTTAGAGTGTATGGTGCTTAAGGACTCATTTTTTTAGATCCTCTTTTATAAACCAATATTAACCCTTTTTTCATTGTTGGAGGCAAATGAAGGTTTTTGGTTATGAAAAAAGTTCTTAAACATAAAAAGAGAAATTTGAGTTGCATAACCTATCTAGAAGATATGAAAGTCATTGGTGTCATAGATGAAAAAACCGCTAAAAATAAGTGTGATGGTTATGTTCAAGTATAATAAAAGTCATGAAATGTGTTGGTCCCAAAACCATTGCTCACACTCCTAGAGGAATTAATTGACTTTAAGCCAAGGAGATGTCATTTTCCCACACTCCTAGAGGAATTAATCCACTTTAAGTCAAGGAGATGTCATTTTGAAGGGGGGTTGATCAGCTCATCATCAAAATGTGAGAGATTAAAGGCCAATTGCTAAGATTGAATATTCTCTCATTCACTTTGGGCTCAACTACCCCCAAGAGGATATTCTTAGAAGTATTCCTAACAAGGATAAACACAACTAAAAATAGACAAATTGAAAACATACTAGTAGCACCAATGTATATCTAGTCTCAAAAGTTATCACTAGACCAAGGAATAACCTACTACACATATGACCTCTATTAAGATGATGAAGACATTATTTCATGACTACAAGATGTAAATATGTGGCATGATTCTTGTAAAGTGAAAATTTTCAAGCTCACTAAGAGTATTTCCCTAGATTAATCACTAGATGATAAAAAGCATGCAAACTAATGTTCCTAATCCTAAACTATTGGTGAAAGATATTTTCATTTTGAGAATATGATAAGTTGTAAGTTTCCAAGATTGGTGCTTTATTTGTAGGTTATAAAATCATAGTCTACCAAGAAGAACAACACATCAAAATAACAACATAAATACAATATCTAACAATATACTTAATAATTCCTTTCCAGAGTTCAAAAATCTAAATACCATTAGAAACAATGTTTACCATCACCTAAAGTGTTGTGAAATTTATCAAATTCTCATCACAATGATACCAACAAATGTGGCAAGATAAAAACCTAAACTAAGATCGTGTCACAATTCATCATTTAAAAGTTTTCTTGAAAATCTACAAATGACCACAGAGACATTCAATTACAGATATTTGCCACAAAGGAGCTACCTCAATGAGATTCATGAATTATGCTACTACTAGACATGGATGGATTGAAACCCTATAATTTACTTGACGCTTGTAATCACACGGAAATAGAGAAATGACTAACTGATGTTTTGGCAAATGAACTGATATTTATAGTACTTTGTTTGGTTGTTAGATGCCTTGCAGGAAATCGACTCAGAACTAAATATCATCGATTTAACATGTGAAACAATTCAAAAATATCACAAAATCTGCTAAAATGGTTGCCTAGACTTGGCATAGGATCATTGGTATCCGGAACTTCAATCACCACATTCATGGCAGTATGGTCACCTTCCACATCCACTATCAATTTTGCATGAAGATTCGTGCCTTTGCCGATAGGCACGAGATTTTTAGATTGGAAATGGTCGAAAAACAATCTCCTTGCCACAAAGAGAGATAAACACCTTGCAATATCTCTACCCTTTTTCATGTTGCAATCTTGAAAAGACACAAAACAAAGTGACAAAAAAATAAACTGCTATTATTATAGGAGTTTGAAGCCTAATTTTCTTTGCTTCCCACTTCTCTTATCACTACAAAAATTACCCACCAGTATTGTAGAAACGATTGAAAGGAATTCACCTTGCTGTTAGGACAACTTCAGTCCTTGTAAAGCCTCTCCCTTTTCTTGTTAAAATTCTTAAAAAACACATAGCAAACTAAAAGTGATAGAAAATGACTTTTTTTGGAAAGAGCAAGAAAAGCCTATTCTTGAAGAATTCATAAAAAGAATGTGTTTATATATGTATATATATATGAGAAGCATATATTAATTAAAAAAAAGGGAAATATGCAAAGAGAACAGCATTCAGATCTCAAAACAAGACAGTTACATTCAAAGAGCTTATGAAGATCTGGGGTAAGAAACACCTCAAAAGGCAGATTGCATATTACAATAAGAGTATGCACAGTTTTTCTTAGAGTGGATAGCAACTCGAACATCTATGATGAGATTGTTATCTTTATGAATAAAGCCTTTATGATCTTTAGCAAGAGCTGCCAAATAACATTGAAAATTTTATACCTGAGTCTTAAACTCAATATTACTTTCGAACATCTCCTTCAGAGCTTTAATGAGATTTCTTTATATTTATTGGGACGCTTGTGGAACCTGTAAACTTTTGAAATCTGATGTTCTCCACTTCTTCTACTTAAGAGTGCCACGAGGTTATTGCCTCTGTCGTATTTTACAGGTTGATTTGTACTTTTCTCGTGACACAAGTTCAGTGCTAAAGTTTGTTTCTATTATCTTTACTGGTCTTTATCAAAGAGCTTGGTGCAACTAAAATATGCCCGCAGAAAAGTGGGTTACCGGCGTGCGAAGATAGATAGCTGGGCTGTCGATCAAACTTCGGATCTTTCCCACAGACCTGGATTGTCATTGCATTGTCCTGTAATCCTCCTTAAAATTGTAATATTCCATTACAATAGAAATAGACTAGAAAAAAAATAGCAGAGCTAAACTAAAAAATGTGACACTTTCTATCCAGAGCAAAGAGAACTGAAGAACGATGTACATTTGTCACCTATTAATGCACGCCCCTATACTTCTATAATTCTATTTATCCCTATTATTTCAATTTCCACATAAGAACCCACACTACTCTAAAAGACTAACAACAATACCTATAAGCAGTTGATTTTTACCTAGGTGTCATGTCCCAGGTATCGAGGTAGATTCGCATTAGTTTTCCCCTTGTTCAAAGTTTATGAATCTTCAGCTTCAGATCCCTGTGTCACTGCTGAATTGAACAATTCATCTTCAATGATCCAAGACGTGTAAGTATTCAAAATATGACCTTGCATACCAGTAATAGGAAATGCAGATAGAGAAGAGAACAAATAAATAAATACATGAAAAAACCCTTTTTTTATTAAAATAATTTGTTGTATATAAAGTAGAGATATACAGAAATAAACTTCTCTAACCATCCCATGGATTAGGGATTTATTAACTGAAACAAGACTACATGAATTAGGGCTTTATTGACTCAAAAAGGAATGAACAGATTACTACTAATCTGGTACCTATTAACCCACTATCTACCTAATCTAGACTACTAGTGATGGCAGCTAACTATTCCAACACTCGCACTTTAGCCAACATCTATTGGTTGCTGGTTTGTCACAATTCCAGACTTCCCAACGCACAATTTTTATTTTTGAGCTTTCGAGACCTTTGTTGAACATGTCAGCATACATGCTTTTGGTGCCACAAAACTTCAACCCCATTTCTCCATCCTCGGTTTTCTCACAAACAAAGTGTTGCTAGATTTCTATATGTTTTATTCTTGCACGGAACTTGGGATCTCTTGTCATAGCTATGAAAGTTTGATTATCACAGTATATGATAGTAGGTTGTTGCAGCTCACATCCAAAACCTTTGAGCAACTTCCTCAGCCAAACTATTTCCTTCATTTCTTGCATTGCTACCATATATTTAGCCTTCATACTGGAAAAAGCAACCGTTGGCTACCCTTTGCTTCCCCAATTGACCGAGCCATTTCCAATGTAAAAACAATTAATGGTTGTTGATCTTCGGCTATGAACATCACTTGCCTGGAATAAATGTCACAATATCTTATTGTTTGTACAATCTTTGAAGAAAGATTGTTTTATTGAAAACAAATTCTAAGAAAGGCTGTCCTTTTCAAATACTTGAAGGTTATCTTGACCGCAGGCCAATGTTGTGCTCCGGATTTGATGAGTACTAGCCCATAGCTTCTGCTGCATATGCAATGTCAGGTCTTGTACAGACTATTGCATACATAAGGCTGCCCATTGCACTTTGATATGGGATGCTTGTCATCTTTCTTTCTTCTTTGGTAGTTTGTGGAGACATCAATTGTTAGTTTGGCACCACTCTCCATAATTATGCTCACTGGTTTGTTCATATCCACAACAATCATTTTTCAAAACATTCTCCATACAGCCATGCTGACTGAAGTCAAATGAGCAATTCTATTTGTTAAACTTGAATGTACCCAAGCAATAGTCTATCTCTCCATGATGAGTCATTTCAAACTCAAAAGCTAACATTGCCTATGTATCAATTAACAGCTTAAGATCATTACTTGCAATGATTGTATCATGCACATATAATGCAAATATGATCTTCAGGTAATTTGTTCTCAACACATAAACATTACTTTTCAAAACCAGCAGATCAGAGATACTTGTCAATTCATTGGTACCAAGCTCTTGATGATTGCTTCAGTTCATACAGGGTCTTTTTGGATCAGCATTACTTTTCAAAACCAGCAGAACAGAGATACTTGTCAATTCATTAGTACCAAGCTCTTGGTGATTGCTTCAGTTCATACAGGGTCTTTCTCATCTTGCACACCAACCCTTCATTCCCCAAAACCATAAATCCTTTTGGCTGGTGCATATAGAAATCTTCTTCGATTTCTCCATTGAGGAATGTTGTTCTAATGTCCATTTGATGGATTTCTAAGTCTTCAATTGTCCTGGCAGCAAGCAAAACTCAAATAGATGTGAAATTAACCACAGGTGAAAAGATATCACTATAATCAATACTTGAGAGTTGTGAATAGCGCTTGGCTAACAATTAGCCTTATATTGATCAATTCTACTTTTCTCCAAAGAATAAAATTGGATATTTAATATGTATGAGTTAATTATGTATCTAAGCTTAAATATTATATAGTATATCTATAAGTTAGAAGAAATTCACAAAATTGTGTGTTTATTAAAATCAAATGGTTTAAGATTTAAGCATAGTAAGATCACTATCATTAATATATAAATTGACATCCAAGAATATGAATACTATCGAAAGGGAACAAATAACATCCTAAGAGCATTTTCATTAGAATAGCTCCAAATCATTTATATCTAATTTTGAATTTATTTTAATTACAATAAGTTCAATACTTATATGAATCAGAGCTCAGAAATACTTCTCTCATCCTATGAAGATTTCAATAGTCTTGACCCTCATAGCTATGATGCACTCCAGGAGGAAATAGTTTTTATTTAGAACACAACATGTTAAATATGCACAACAAAGTAAATGCTCAACACAAGCCTTGGCCAGGACAATCCCTAGTGTACTTTGTACTTTGAGTTGAACACACTCTATGTGCTCCCTTCTCCAATTCCCAATTCCCATAGCCCACCAAACCACCTTCTTCTTTGAGTGACTCCATGCCCTTTCCAAATCTCCCATGAATACTTAAATAATTATTTAATCAATACTTTAATAATTATTTAATCAATACAATTATTCCTTCCTTTTTAAAAGGGTTTTTATAAATATTCTTTAAATTAATCTTCATTTTTACCAAAAGGTCATAATATCCTTTATTTTTCTATCGCCCTTTTAATTCTAAAAGGTCATTTCAGAGAAAAAATCCCATAAAAAGTTCCAACTACTTTGAGTTTTTGCTTGAACAACCATTTGCACCCAATATTTGTTCTCCCGAGAGGAAGCATGGTTAAACTCCAAGTTTTGTTGACCAGCAATGACTTATATTCATAATTCAATATCTCTTTCCACTTAGCTGGTTTGGGACTCTTTAGTGCTTCAATTAAGCTATAAGGTTCAGCTGCAAAGGGTGCTAAAGTAAAGATGAACTGATTAGATTCCCTTCCATTAAGTGAAGGTTTTCGAATCTTTAATGACCTTTGAAGTTGTAGTGGAGGTTCTGCAATTTCATCTTCACATTCACCATCAGCTCCTTGTTCTTCTTCACTAGGCTGTACACATTCTTTTTCATCACTATCTGGATCAATCTCTTGGTATAGTGGTTGCGCTGAATCAGAATTTAGACCGGCCATAGAAAGCTCATTGCCTCTTACTTTATTTGGTATTCAATGCTTTCATGAAATATGACATCTCTATCGATCGAGTGTTTTGCAAGATCATACACCTTGTAGCCTTTAACTCCCAACGCATATCCAAGAAAGGTGCAATTCTGACTTTTCACCTCCAGCTTCTTCCTTCTCTAATCGGGTATTTTCTCCACACCAAAATATATGAAGGTGGGTATAACCAAATTTCTTTTGGAGTTTCTCAATCATTACCTTGGTTGGAACTCTATTTTAAGGTATATTGTAATAGCAACTGTATTAGCCCAAAAACCATTTGACAGTCTAACATGGTTCAATGCTCCTTGCCTGTTTGACTAGCATTCAGTTTATGCATTCAGCATCTCCATTATTTTCTGGGTTGGATGGGTATGTCCATGTCTTCGGATTTCTGTATCCATGCAGAATTTTTCAAGTTCAAATTTTGAGTAATACTCTTTGCGATTGTCACTCTTGAGCTTCATTATGCATATCCCTGTTTGTTTCTCCACAAAATTCTTGAAACATTTCAACTTATCAAAAACTTCAAACTTTTCTTCAATGAAGAAAACACAAGCATACCTCAATAATCATCAATGAAGGTTGCAAAATATTTTTCTCCTCCCATTAACATGGTTTGCATTAGCCTGCATAGGTCAAAACGTACAAGCTCCAGCAGCACCTTTGCTTGAGTGCCTCCTTCCTTTGGAAACTTTGTCCTTTGATGCTTGCCCAAAGTGCATGCTTCACATGGCTTCAAATTTAATCCATTGTCTAGATTGAAGCCCACACAAGTTTTAGTTATCCATGAGTTTTATATTTTGCATGTTGATATGACCGTACCTTTGATGCCATAAATCTGCCTTGCAGATTTTTTGCAACATGCTCTTTCACACTTGATGAGCATAGTTTGTATAGGTTGCCACATTGTATTCCCTTTGCTACAATCTTCCCATCGTTGTTCTTCAACACATGTGCGTGAGTCAAACTCCACTTTCGTTCCCTCATTTGCAATACTAACAAATAACGAATTTTTGGTTAACCATAGAACATGCAGAACATTGTGGTTCTTTTTGCATGCATTATCCCAGAACTCTACCAAATCACTCCTTCAGCTTAGATCTTGTCGCTTGAGTCATCACCCAAATAAAACTTCTCTCATTAGAGAGTTTTGCATAGGACACAAGTAAATCTCTGCATGAATCAATATACTAGAGGTTTTGATCACTTATAGTGGTGGCCAACACTGTTATGAATAGCTTAGACTCTTCAGCTCCTTTGTTTGCTACATTTGCTTGTGGATTTGCGAGTTTTTCTCCTGCAAGATTTGTTGCTTTCTTCCAGAAATCCTTTGCATGTTGACCTGCCTTCTTGCAATAATGACATTTGAATCTCTTCTTCTTTGAGGAAATTTCATAATTCGTTGTGGATAGTTTCTCTATCTTAAGATGTCTTTTCTTTCCAGCATAGAAGGCGGAGGGAGTTTTTGACTTCACTCCCATGTCTTTTTTTCTCAAATCCACAAGCATAACTCAATTACTATTTGAAATTTGAAACTAGCTTGTGTGCATAGAGAGACCACCAAGCTTTCAAATGACTATGGAAAACTCACCATAAGATTCATAATGCTATCCTCTTTTGAAATTGGAGAACCAACTGTGGGCAGCTGATTCAAGAGATTTGAAGTTGTTGATCTCTGATGACACTGATTCTTCATCAGCCATTTGTACATGAAAAATTTCCTTCATAGATACAACCTTGCCACATCATTCATCTCAAACATTTGACACAATGCATCCCAAGCCTCGGTTCAGGTTTTTCAGAATGCTTGCATGCAGCAGTTCTGTATCCTTCAGATTGTGGCTAATGCTTTACCATCTCTCTGCTCCCACTTGGTTTCTGCATCTCCCTTGTTGGGTTTCAATTAAGTCCCATTAAAAATCTTCCACAAGTCTACTTCCAAGAGTATGTTGGAAAACTAAAGGCATGAAGTAAACACAAATAGAGTTCAAAAATTTTACACAGAGAAAAAAATAGATTTTATTAGAAAACATTCTATTCACAATCAACTGCTACACCAGTAAATTTTGCTTCTACTGAGAAATGCAACCTTCCAACTTTTCCTCCATCTTAAACTATGCTACTACATACCAAATTCTTACATCCATACTCTTCTCTGTAAATATTACCAACTTCAGATATCTCTTTCTCTGCTCTTGAGAGCAATCACTGTTTCCTCTTTTTATCCAAATCTACATAACAAACGAGCAACCAAAAATATGTCTATCTAAAATTAACATCTAGAACAAAAACATAATAATTTAATTCTTTTCACCCACAAAACGTGTGAGGACCAGCACACAGTTAAAACAAATCCACATCGAATCACATCCAAGACCTGGCAACATTAAACAACAATAAAACATATTAAAATAAAAGTCCTTTCAACGTCAAATCAAGAAATAAATATTGCCAGCAGGAAGTCCATCGAAGCACCGCCAAAAACGCCAAAACCACGCTACCGCGCATGGAGCAAACCCGGCCTGCGGTATTGTGGAAAGCCGTGAGCAAACCGCACTATCGCGAGGAGCAGCAAAAACAACCATTGTATCGTGGTGTAGTAGCAAGCTACCACGCTACCCTGAGCGGCAAAGGAAGGACTCACAGGACCACGGGGTCACCACACCATCGTGAGGGGTGAACGAAGGGGCCGCGGTGTAGCAGTGAAGCTGGGAGAGACCGCACTATCGTGAGGTGGGAGATGACAGACCGGGGGGCCACAGTAACTGCACAACCGCCAGGAGATAGATAGCGGGCCACGGTAAGGTGGTAGACCGGAGAACCGCGGGTGGAGAAAAGAGATGGTGTGGTAAGGAGTTTAGCACCGTGCCACTGTGGGAGACGAAAATGCAAGTTGAGGTAACACGGTAAGGCGGAAGTTTGAATTATTTCCAACACTCCCCCTTAATTACAACTTCTGCCTTCTTTTAATAGTCAATCGTTCATCACAAACAAAATACTCTCCTTTCTTATTGTGAATGTTGCGGCATTCTCCAAGTCTCCAATTCTCCCCCTTAAGCTCGACAAAGAATTCAAATTTCTTCTTTTGCCTCTTTTATTGATTTTTCTTTTTGTATGACAGCTTCATGTGCCTTCTCTCTGTCGGCTTCTTTCTACGATTTCTACAATCTCTTCAGAATCTTCTTTATCAATACCTTTTTCTTCAACTACGGTTGGATCTCCTCTTTCTTTAAAGCTTTGAGTGGCTCTTCATCCTTCTATCTGATTTTGGCAACTCTGGCATCCTCATCAGAAAACAACAGCTTAACTTCTTTTGCCTGCAATTGCTTCTATAGTTTCATCATATTACTGACATTCTGATCTTTTCTTCCATTTTCTTTGGCAATATTGATTCTTTTAGCTGTGACAATGGCAATTTTCTTTCAACAATTTCATCTCGAATATCAGCTATGGCTGACAACAGTCCATTTCTTTTTTCTTCTGACACTGCTCTTACCTTGACTTCTATCAATTCTTCAACTAATTTATCAAGAAAACATTGTTTCAATATTTTTCTTCAACCATTTACATTTTTGATTTCCTATGAGGACTGCAACCTCATTTTAACAGTCACCCATAGTATTTTCTCTCCGTGGATCTGCTATGATGAACTCTTCTTTAGCAACTTTCATTATATCATTTGTTGCAACTTAAACAAGGACACAGATTTAACTTCAACTCATTCACAGACATCATACATCGATTACATTCTCAACTAATTGTTACCATCTGAGCTTCTGCTTATACCTTCTATCATTTTAATCTCTCATAGAGGTGGTTTCAGATTACCACAAAATCACAAAGGTGATTTCAATCCTTTCAGTGACTTTAATATTGATTTTTCTTAATTCTTCCCATATTGGCACTCTGTTGATGCTAGGGAATCATGTCATTCTTTTGTCTTCATATTGCATACTGAATGTTGTTGCATTTCACTGTGTCATTTCTTTCTCCAAAAATAAAATAAAATTGTTTCACTTTCTTCATAATCAAATCTTTGTTGAATGACTTTGAGACTTTAACCCTAGATGGTGACCATTAACAGCTGCAGCTGCAATTTTTCTTCTTAACTGCTTCATATTCCTTCTTTTCAAAAATATCTTTTAATGTTATTTTAACTGGTTCTTTTAATAGTTGTTGTTGTACCAAACTTTGAATTTTGGAGTGGTAGCATCAACTACTTCTCTAAATCTTTGCATCTACCTACATATGACCCCTTGCATACTAAAACTTGGAAAGTTTTATGACTTTATCTTGTACATCTTTGTTCTATAATTGCAGCAATATTTTCTACCTATTCAAGTTTGTCAAACCTTTTTCAACACTTAATAATAATGCCATTCATTTTATCCTTTCAACTGCTGCGGCAATTTCACCAACAATTGATTTAAAACATCAACATAGAATTTTCAATATCTTCATAATCTGAAAGTGTCTCATTAGACAACAATTTCCTTTCATTCAAAACATTTTTCAATCCTTGTAAACTTTCATTCCTTTCAGAATTTTTATTAACCTTCACATATGAGCACTTGTACAGACTTTTGAACATACTTGTTAGCTTTTGCCAACTTGATTCACAAGCCCATCCAAAGTCCATCTTTATGCATTCTGAAACAAATTCATTCTTTGACATTTTATTCCAGCACATTTTCTCACAGTGATTCTTTGAACCACAAATACTGCAAGGGTGTAAATCCCAACACTTATCTTTGGTGTGTCCTTTCCTATGGCACTGGGAACATTCATCATTCTTCATTTCATGAAAAAATCTACCTGCACTTGAAGCACCATTCCCTTCTCCTGGGACATATCTAAGTCCTTCATACTTCGGCCTCATTGTGGGCTCAATTGGCTCTCTCATTCCTTGTTCTTGTTTTCCTAGTCCTTGTCCTCTGTAACCCATTCTTTTCATTATTTTCAACCCAACATTCTCTTCAAAACAATTAGCAACTTTTCCAGATTCTAATATATCATCACAGCTAGCAAGATTTGCATATTCATCAACATGTTCATCTTGACATCTTTTTTCATCATTATTTTTAACAAAAACAAATTTATCAAATGAAAAACACAAATTTGTTGTGTCACATGAGACATCACAAACTGGAGATTTTGTTTTCACACAATCATTACATGCACCTAATTTATCATTTTCTTCCTTTACTTTTGTGATTTCCTTCAGCTATAAGTTATTCGCTTCTTCCAATCTTTTATGTTTTCCTTCCAAGTCTACACTCTTTTTCTCTATTTCATCAAACACCTTTATTCTTTGTTCAAACTCCTTATTTGTTTTCTTAATATCTTCAAAGGATTTCAAACTTTCTTCTAACTCTCCATTTCTAGTTTTAACTTTTCTTAGTTCTTTCTCAAGATCATCAGTTATTCTTTTTAACAATATCCAATTCATCTTTAAGCAAAATTAGTTCTTCCTCTAAAACATCTTTTGCAGATGCCAAATTTTCATTTTCCTTTTTAACCCTTTTTCCTACTTTCTCCATCTGTAACAGAAAATTTCAGCTTACCTCATTTGAACTTGTTTCAGGGATATAGCAGCTTCATTGGGCTTTAATCTTCTTTAGCCTCTATTTTTTTTCTTTGTTCAGCAACTAGGTCTGCAACACTTCATTTGTTCTGGAAACTGATGTTCTATACAATCTTTTTCTTCAACACAACTTCTTCTTCTTGTAAGATTCTGCACAACTTCTCTTATGACAATAATTTCTTCTTTTTGTTTTAAATTGCAACACTTATGGCTCTTCTCAACAATTTTCTTCAAGCATTCTTCTTCTTTCTTCTGATGTACACTGCCTCCTATTTTCTCCTTCCTGCAACTGGCAACCAAAAATATGTCTGTCTAAAATTAACATTTAGAAAAAAAAATAATAATCTAATTCTTTTCACCCACAAAACATGTGAGGACAACACACAGTTAAAAAAAATTCACATCGAATCAAATCCAGGACCTAGCAGCAT
Source organism: Sequoiadendron giganteum (assembly GCA_007115665.2). NCBI lineage: Eukaryota > Viridiplantae > Streptophyta > Pinopsida > Cupressales > Cupressaceae > Sequoiadendron > Sequoiadendron giganteum. The sequence continues at coordinate 817,400,304 of CM021101.1, forward strand.
TAAACATCAATAAAACATATTAAAATAAAATTCCTTTCAACGTTAAATTGAGAAATAAATATAGCCAACAGGAAGTCCACCGAAGTGCCAAAAATGCCAAAACTGTGCTACTATGCATGGAACAAACCCAGCCCGCGGTATTGCGGGGAAGCCACAAGAAAACCACACTACCACAAGGAGCAACAAACATAGCCATGGTATCGCGATGTAGCAGCGAGCTACCGCGCTACCGTGAGTGGCAGAGGAAGGATTCGCGGGACTACGAGGTCACTACAACACCGTGAGGGGTGAACGAAGGGGCCGCGGTGTAGCGGTGAAGCTAGGAGAGACCGCACTACCATGTGTAGGAGAACAAAGACAAACAACACAACAATTTGCAAAAGAGAAAAGAACAAAGAAATACAAAATTCAACTTGCAGCAGAAAATATTAAAAACAGAGTAAAATTTTCATTAATGCCTTTTGCTTATAGAGTTGCTAGTGCTCTTACAATCATGTCTTTTTCTTCAGACTGATACATTATCATTCATCCAAAAAAAAGGAGTATATCCTTTTCCATTTCTTTTTCAAAACAAAACATCTTTTTCACAACTGCAGGGGGGACTTCTCGAATACACTAGCTAAAAGAAGAGTCTAGAAACTAAAAGAAGAAAGTAGGACATATAAGCGGGAGGAAAGAAGTAATTAATGTGGTAGATGAAGTAGATGAAAGGAAAGAGGCGGGGAAGATTAAATGTGCTCAGTTGAAGCACCATGTCAGCCAACACTCCCCCTTAATCTTCATTGCCTTGTATAGCTACAATTCTAATTCCTTCTCGGAGATGCTCAAAAAAATTCTTTGAAAGCGGCTTCGTGAAGATGTCTTCCAGTTGTTCTTTGGATATGCAAAACTCAAGATATATGTCACCATTGTTCACCCATTCTCGGATGAAATGATATCGTGTATCAATATGCTTGCTTCATTTATGAAAAACATGATTTTTTGGATAAAGCAATCGCTGAATTATTATCACAAAAAATTTATGTAGGTTCTTCTTGTGGATGCCTCAAATCTGAAAGTACTCTTCCCATCCATACTGCTTGGCAAGCTGCTAATGTGGCTGCAACATATTTTGCTTCAATTAATGAGAGTGTCACAATTGGTTGTTTTTTCGATGCCTAAGAGATAGCACTTGATCCTAGGTGGAAGATATACCCTAAAGTTCTTTTTCTATCATCCATGCTACCTCCCCAATCACTATCTGTATATCCAGTCAATTTGTAATCATCTGAAAATGTATACAAAATCCCAAAGCTCTTTGTTCTAGCTATATACCTTAAAATTCTTTTTCCAGCTTTCAAATGTGATTCCTTTGGTTTTTCCATGAATCTAGAAATGAGACTAACTCCATACATGATATCCGGTCTTGTGGCAGTTAGATACATAAGGCTGCCAACTAATCTTCTGAACAAAGTTGCATCAACACTAGGACTATTGTCATTCTTGCTCAGTTTTAGACCCAATGCAATGGGTGTAGGTGTTAGATTCACATTTGTCATCTTAAATATTTTCAACACATCATTAGCATACTTAATTTGACATATAAAGATGCCTTGCTCATTTTGACTCACCTCTATACCAAGAAAATATCTCATGAGCCCCAAATTAGTCATATCAAATTCTCTTTCCATGGCTGCCTTGAATGAATCAAATTGACATGTTGCCTGTGAATATCAAATCATCTACATACAAGCACACTATCAAGATTTCTCCATCATTCACTTTGACATAAAAATTTGGTTCATTGCCACACTTGTTAAACCCATTGTTCACAAAATAAGAATCTATTCCGTTGTACCAAGCTCTAGGAGCTTGCTTCAAACCATATAATTCCTTTTTCAGTTTGTATACCTTATGTTCTTCTCCAAAGACTTCATAACCAAGTGGTTGTTTTATGTAAACTTCTTCTTCTAAAATGCCATTCAAAAATGCTGATTTAACATCCATTTGATAAACCCTCCAATTGTTTTGAGCTGCAATAGATAAGACCATTCTAATGGTATCCAATCTTGCCACGGGTGCAAATGTTTCATTGTAGTCTATGCCCAATTGTTGTGTGAAGCCTTTAGCTACTAGTCTTCCCTTTTGTTTCTCTACTTTTCCATCAGCATTATACTTTGTCTTGTAAACCCATTTAACACCAATCACATCCTTGCCTTTAGGAAGCTCTACTAGGTCCCAAGTTTGATTCTTTTCTATTGATTGAATTTCTTCATTGATGGCTGCACTCCATTTGTCATCCTTAATTGCATCTTCAAAATAAATTGGATCAGCTTGTGCTAAGAATGCAAAATTAGTGCAGAGATCATCATTTTCAGCCTCTTGTATTTCATCGTAAATGTCTCTTAAACTATGTGTCTTCTTTGAAGTGTTTATGGACCTTGACCTTAGTGATGCAAGTGTTGGATTAGAGGACTCACTGCTGTTATTACTTGTTGGAGTAGTTGGAATTGGAAATGTAGGTGCCCTTGAAGGTGTTGTAAGAACATTTGCTTGTGTAGTAGGATTTACACCTCGAGTCTCATTCTCTTCATTCTCTTGTGGAACACTAGCTACAACTGTAGTTGTTTGGTCTATGTTGCCATCCCATGCTTCTTCTTCAATAAACTCAACATCATAGTTTATTATCAGCTTCTTTGTGATAGGATTGTATAGCTTATATGCCTTGGATTGTTCACTATATCCCACAAATATGCACTTCTCTCCTCTATCATCTAATTTATTTCTCAACTCTTGAGGTATCAATGAATATGCCACGCATCCAAAGACTCTCAAATGTGCTATATTATGCTTCTTTTTGCTCCAAGCTTCTTTTGGTGTTTTGTTTATCACTGATTTTGTTGGAAATCTATTCAATATGTATATAGAACATGCAACCACTTCAGCCCAATACTCATTTGGTAGATGTTTTTCTTTTATCATGCTTCGAGCCATTTCCATAATTGTTCTATTCTTCCTTTCAGCTACTCCATTTTGTTGAGGAGTATACCTTGCTGTAAATTATTTTCTTATGCCATTTTCTTTGCAAAAATTCTGAAAATCATTTGATATGTACTCTCCACCTTGATCAGTTCCCAATGTTTTGATGTAGTATCCACTTTCTTTCTCAACTTTTTCCTTGAACAAGACTGACTGTCCCATAAATTATTTTAACCTGTATTAAAAGTGCAAGTACAAACAAAACTGAAGAAGGGTGTGCATTTGTCACCCGTTGTGCACACTCCTTTACTTTTGTTTATTAGAATACTTCCATATAAGAACTCAAGACATCAGAAGATTAACATCAATAACTAAACTAGAAGTAGGCAATTTACTGTATGCCCAAGTGGATTTGCATAAAGACTGTACCTTACTGTCTTCTTAGGAGCTTGGGTTTCATTACAGTATTTGACCTCTGGTCCATCTTTTTTACACACAATTATCTAAATTCTCAATAAGCTATTTCTAGAAATACATTGACTCTGTGGTCTACAGGTGATTTTTTTTTCCGATACTAAACATTTCTTAGTTCTGTTGCAGGTAATAGCCATAGCTTGCATGCTCCTTTCTGGCAAGGCAGAAGATACTCCTATGCCATTAAGTGAAGTGCTCATAAAATCTTTCGAAATTCTAAGTAGAAAGAATCCCCTACTTAAGGAAAAGAAAACTTGGAAGGTGTGTCTCCACCGTTTGTTTTTTCCATATGAACTCAATGCATTTCTTCGTTAGGTTTTCTAGGTTCTTGTGTACTGTTATGAAGTATTTTCTTTTGTCAGGATTAGATTATCGAAAGCCGTCTTTGTCGATGTCATGGTTAATTTTTCATCCTTACCGTTAACACCTTTTTCTGTTGCTGTATCTAATACAGGACTTCTTCCAAGAACAAAGACATACAGTATTAAATGCTGAAATATTGATATTAAAAACTTTGAGATTTGATGTGGCTGTGTACCATCCTTATAGACAGCTCCGGACAACAATTAAAAAATTTGGTATTGCTGAGGAATCTCTTACTCAAGTCGCCTGGAATTTTGTGAATGATGGGTATACCACGTTATCTCATGTATTTTGGAATTTTGTGAATGATGGTTATACCACGTTATCTCATGTATTTTGGCTTGATTCTGGTATTGGAGATTTAGGGATCCCCTAATGTGTTTGTATTGCATGACTAGGCTGAGGACATCTCTGTGGCTGCAATTTAAACCCCGTGAAATTGCTGCTGGGACAATCTTCCTCGCAGCTAAGTTTCTGCGTGTCAAACTGCCAAAGGCTTGGTGGAAAGCTTTTAATGTTTCTCCAAAACACTTAGAAGGCTGGTTACTGAAAATCCTTAGTTTCCCTTATGATTTGTTACAGATTATTTTCAGTGTCTATTTTGCTTCTGTACAATTTGGGCATTTTTTCTTACAAGCGACAGTATTGATTAGTGCACTTTTCTTCATGTGTTCTGAATCATAATATCACAAAATATACGATATAAGTTCAATTCTTGCTTTCTTGCTTTCTTGCTTATTTACAGACACGTTTCAGACGAGATATTGTTCATTAAGGAATCTGATTACCGGTAATGCATGAGTGCAGAATTAAGCTTCCAGTTGCTTGAGCTGTATGAGGAAATTAATCGTACTGCTTCTGGTGGAAATCAGCCAGGCAAATCAGGTGACAAAAAACAGGAAAGCAAGATTCAGTGTGGCCGGCCAGGAGATATGATTAGAAGTAGGATTCCATCTAAATTATTGGAAGCCTCTGATCAAAAGGCCTCAACCAGCACACAACAAGTTGAGGAACTGGACATGAGTAGTTTACAAGATAGACAGGCCGATAAGATTGATATAGATGAACCAGGAGCAGAATTTGAAACCAAGGGTGGAATTCAATCTAACAATAATAAGCAGTCCCCTTCTTTAGACATCAGTTATGTGAATGCAGAAAAAATTGCCCAATTGAAGAGAAGGAAGCTTCTCAGGGAAGGAAGAAATTCAGAGCCTGATATTTCAGAGACTAAAGTAAGAGATGTAGAAGATCTTATTGAGATTGAGCTGGAAAGAGGTGTAGAAGAAGCTGCTAAAGCAGAGAAAGAGAAACAAGAGAGAAATAATTATAGGTCTGACTCATGCTACAAACCCAGAAAGGAGAGTGCACAATATAGAAAAGAATGTGCAGGAAAAGATGGTAGCGCACTCAATAGAAAGAGATCCAATGAGGATGTCATCTCTGATAAGATAAGAAAATGTTCGACTAATGAAGCTGATCTTTTCCATCAAGGTCAAGAGATGCTCCCAAAGGATGATCCTAATGATGAGATGGAGGAAGGTGAGATCCCGAATTCCCCTGTAGAAGAGTTAACAAAGCCTTCCAACGAAGGCCCGTCTCAAGTTTCAAATCAACCTGAAACTGGAAACGATTCCATTAGAGGAGGTGATTGCTGTGGGCCTGAACCATACAAAAACAAGGATGATTCCGAAAGATTTCGTTATCATCATGGAATCAGGCATGGTAGTTATTATAGGAAAGTGTCACGCAGTCATCATCATCCTTATCACTCTCCCGATCATCAGGGAAGAGATTGCCGTAGGGAAAGGAAAAGATCCAGAGATAAGAATTGGGAAGAGCCGAGAGATCATGCTAGGGACTGGAAAAGGCCCACCGATAGGAATTGGGAGGACAAAAATTTTAAGAGAAGGCGGAGAGATGACCGAAGATGAAGTGTGCGATTTCTTTCATTGTTTAAAGATCTATGGTCACCATTGTTTTATCACAAGTACCTTCGTGAAATAATATGTTCAAGTTTTCACATGCGCTGCATCATGAATTGTAAGTGCTTCCAATCTTAAGGTGGAAAATGATCTATTCGAGTATTCTTCAAGGTGTATTGATATCTGTAATAAATGCACGTAGATTTCGTGGTGGTTTCTTTACAAATTTGATGTGACCTGTTACAGTCAAGCATGCTTTGCTAGCCGTTACGCAGAAACCCAGATAAGAAACAACGCATGGTTACGGTGGTACGTTCATAAATTAGGGTAATATAAATTAAAAAATTAATAGGAAAGATTAATAATAGTAAAATAAATGTTAAAATTAATAAGTGTTATGTAGCCGTGGGTGGGATATGTGAGTTTTTTAACAAAAAGAGTTAATTGTTTAGTTGAGAGATGAGTTATGATATAATTATTTAGGGGTGGTCAAAGTATTTGTTATCTAGTGAATAGATGATCTAGTATGATATAGTGATTCACAGATAGAGATAGATCTGATAATAGTTTGAGATCAATCAACCATATCCAATGTTACAAGAACAATGAAAATTATAGTTATTAGGATTAAGCTTGACCTCAAGTTTGATTTGTCCTATGTAGAACTCTGATTAGTACAGTTGAAGTTGAATTTATTCCTTACCCCATGTCCCCATGTCATTGGTATAGTTGAAATTGAATTTATACCTTACCCCATGTTCCCATGTGGTTGCTTAAGTGCATTTTCTACTTATATTAGATTGTTCCCATGCAAATTTAAAATTGTGGAAAAATGATAATTTTAGAATCTTACCTATTTTGGTGGAGCCGCTATTGTTTAGGAATTGAAAAAAGCTATGAAAACCAATGGCGGGTTGTAAAAATAAGGAGATGTGAGGTGGTTCCATAAATTTATTTCCCTCTTTTTCATTTGCCTCCAAATTTTTATTCATACATGCAAATAAATAATAATTACATATTTTTAGATGACTTAAGTAGTGAATTAAAATTGTCACCAGTCCCACAAATTACTCCTAAAAAATTTAAGGATTGGCTCTAGCCAAAATGGGACCTCCCCTTAGAATAAATAATTGATTGATCAGTTAAAGTTGAGTTGGTCAAAATGAAATTTGTGGTAATTCTAACTATTTGATTGATTAGTTGATTTTGGTTGAAATTAGTATGTCAAAATGAGAATTATGATAATTTCAACTTTTCTTGTCTCATTTTAATATGTTAATATATAATTATGATATAATAGAAATACAATGAGTCCACCTAAGAATCAAATCCAATGACTACATTGGATGATAAATTAATATAGATGTTTTAAATAAGCACAAGAGAAAAATAAAAATTACTCAATGTAAATTGTCTATTTTTACTTTAGAACTATTTAACAATTATTTTATTTATAGTGTTTATTTTATTTTTATTTACTTGAATTATTTTATTACTATTTATTTATTCAAGAGTTTTTTATTACAATAAAAAATGTATAACAAAACACATACACAAATATATATTAAAAGTAAAACTAGCATACATATATTAATTAATAATATATATAAAATACGGGGGAGTTATATATTGAGAAAAAATGCTTACATCTTCATTATCATTAATTAACAAAGAAACAAATAAAATGATGTAAAGAAAAATTACACTACAAGTACTCAAAAGAAGTGTATATAAAAACTCCACTATAAGTACTTGTATTTTCTTAACATTCTTAATAAGAAAACTATAGATATTTATCAAATACTTGGTTTGGTGTAAATATGAAAATACTACTTATTAGCTATCCAAAAAAAAAATTACATTATTTTGTAAAATATTTTTTGAAATCTCAAATAGTTTCAATAATCGAGTTATTTTAGTATTTTTTTTGCTTGATAAGAAGATTTTGTATTGCTTGATAAAAATATTACATCTTTAGTTTCATTAAATCACCAAACCACCCAAAAATCCATTTGGAGCAATAAAACTTCAACCATAAGGCACATGAACATGCTGAAAAACTATCTCCATACCTATGTTACCCTTCAACAGTTCAAATGTCTTATGCTAACTAACTATTAATAACAAAATTACTTTACCAGTCACCCAACCCTACACAACATTTTCACATATTATCTCAAATTAAGTTCATCCTCCATCCCAAAACCTAGCTTAAAGTAGCAACATGATAAAATCGAAACAAAAAAATACAGGGCATCCATTTCTTTCATCTTGAGCTACCCAGCTCCAGTTCCATTTTTGCCTTGCAGATTACTTTCATCTTCCGCTTTTGTTTGTGTTTCTCTTCTTTTTCCATTCGCTCTGCTTCCTCCTTCGCTTGAGCGATGACCTCTTTTACTTTCATCAGCTCGACAAAAAGATTTAAAGCCTGCCAGTTGAATCTCGCTTCTTCTCTGCATCGCGCTTTAAACTTCCCCTCTAGCCAACGAACAAACAGTATGCATCCCATAGATTCTTTCAGCTCTTCAATTTCAATTCCCTCACTGATGTCTAACCCTTCTCCTAGGACTTCCCATTCAAGAATTGAGAGCTATTTTGGTATTTTAACCAAATAATACACTTCTAATTATATTCTTTAAAATTTTATTTGTATAATATATCGATAAAGAAATGTCAGATAAAAAATATAAATAATGTTGGCCGGAGAGAAAAGCGTGAAAATGCCTTGCAATCATGAACATGAAAATTCTGAGTGTGAAGATTTGCAGTTTGGCCATGCTTCACATGATAGTTGCAGCAAATTCCCCCTAGTTGAGACTCCAACACGACTTCATTTTATTTAACATGCACTCAAGGCGCTACCATTGGACAAGGCAAGGAAAGGCATTCTTAATCACAAATATTGCTCTACACATGAATTTTAAGGCCAAGAAAGAGAAAATTTGTAATGACATATTATAGGTCAAGGAAATAAGGATGCCAACATCATTGTTGAGTGGTAGATAAGGCACGACATAGATCCCCGCACTTTGATGATGAAACGATGGATACATCTGAAATGGCAGCTCTGGCTTTCCCTTTCATTGCACATCTCCATTATCTGTATTGTCTTCATTTACAACATTAACAATTTTGAAGACAAGATTTCAGTAGTTGCAAGGGATACTCCATCACCTCAAAAAAGATAGCCAGCTAAAAGTTTGATAAACAAATGAAAGGAAGTTTATTTGTATTATACTTTCAGAATAAATCGACTTGATGCCTGACAGTGTGGTTGGAGCGTTTACTATCCAACATTTATAAAAAGCACAAGATAAGTCAATTAATATACATTCCTTTCCTTTCTTGAAAGGAGACTGTCTAACCTATATTAAGCGAAGCTACACACTACATTGTATGTGCTTAGTAGCATGGACAACACAATAGTGACTGAGCTATGAATACGGTGCACGTTTGTACAGAACAACTGCATATGTGAGTGTCATTAGTAATTTATGCGATTGTGAGGTGCAACCTTGAAAACTTAGGATTTCAAGAAGAGAAATTGAACTTGTTTTTTTAACAGAGAGACTTAATTAAGCTACAAACATTATTGTAAGATCCCATGTTCAAAAAGGAAGATCAGCAACATTAGGTGTTTCACTACTTCAAATTATTACCAATATAAAAGAAAACTTCTTCCCCCTGAACAAAGATAAATTTATTAGTGAGTACAACTCCAAAATAAAAAGATACAAAAAATAAAATAAGTCCCAAGATTCCATTGCTCCCTGCAAGATTCAGTTAAGAAAGATAGTCTAGAAAGATTCAAACTGGGTAGCATAAGGAGTCTAAGGGCCCATTAAATACCGCATGGATAGGAATAATTATTCTTAGAACCAAAGACCCTTAAGCTCAAGTCGCATACATGTTTTTCATATCTAAGATAGTATCCAATAGCTTATGACAACAACACTGTTTATTTTTCTTGCTTTTAGTGATTCAGAGGAAAGACATCTTAAGTAAAAATCCTCCATTCTTTCATCCTAGCCAAGAATCATCTACAAAGCTTGGCGGTTTCCTCATGGAAACTATGTGTGAAGATGGGTGGAAGAGAAGAAACAAAGCATAAGTTGGATGAATAAAGAAGGGAGAATAAGATAAGAACAATAACTCTTTTAGAGCTTCCACCACATATAAACAAAGTAGCAAACTTCCGCATTTTCACCAAGGATTGCATACTCTTCAAGCAACATTAACATAGAGCATTATATTCATCTCCTGTTGGATATTTAAACTAATTAACAACCGAAAGTGGTTACCTAAAACACTGATTTTTCAACACTAGTAGTTGGTTAAAGCTCAAAGGAACGTCACTCTTTATCTAAGGGCAATATTCATTTGTAAACTCTCAACTCTTCAATCATGTGTTAGCCCGAGATATTGCTATCTCTGAGTTTTTGTGTCTCCCTTTAAAGATTCCTAACTATCTAAAAATGGTGAGTATGTTCTTTGCTAGATTTCCAACATCTAACCAACCAACCTCTCTTTAGACTCGAGTTTTGCATTTTATAGCTTCTCATGATTTTCCTAAGAGAACTAATTCAAGAATCAATTATTTGCCTATCTTATGGTGCCTCTTCACTCCACCAAGATTCGGTTATGAACTACCTGATTTCCCTTATCAAATTTGATGGTGCCAGCAGTAGTTAAGCCATCATGTCCAGTTCGTTTTCAACATTCACCATGCTCCCAGGTTAAAATTAGAGTCGATCAAAACATATATTGAGAGAAATCCGGGTTTACCAACATAAAATAGTTTAAGAAGATTAAATTGTTGAATACTTATCCACTCAAGGTGAATATCATTGACGGTGAAGCTTCAAGATAGGTCTACATCGAGATAAAATTATAGTTATCAAACTCCCAGTTATGATGCAAATGATAACAAGGAAGTGGAGCTTTCTAAACTTCTAACATCAAGAAATTAAATTGATAAAAATAGTATTCCCCGCAAGCTCTCTCTCCCCGATTAAACGCCAACATAAGTGACGAGAAGGGTGCACAATAAACGTAAACAATAATTTTGTCCAAGTTTATACTACAAGAAAGTTATTTATATTATTAAGAAAGCCCGACTAAGATAATTAAATCATATGGACCATAGTAGTCTATAAAATAGAAGAAACATAATTAATCAAGAAACAAGAAAAGATAATGATTTTGCCAATGATCAAATGCCATTTACATATTTGTGATATGAGGTTAATAAAAAAGGGTCATCAATCAATCTTTGTAATAATAAATTTTCACTCGGCATGTTACGTGAAACGATGGAAGTGGAAAGCACTTCCACAAGTTCAATGCAATATTACTTTATTTCTTCCACGTAAGCCAACCGTTTAAAAGTTTTGATTGGTGGTGAAGACGAGGTTATTATTAATTATAATATGAAGTTAAATTAATTAAAAGAGAGTATATAATTATTTTAACATGTAGGGTTAATAGATAGTTTATAATTTATTACAATTTGATGGTATTTTTTCAATTAAAATTTTCAATTAAGTTTTCTAAAATAGTTTAGTTAATTATTTTGGGTTTGATTTTGAAATAAATCATTTAATTTAATAATATTATGACAAATTTAATAATGTAGGTGACATAAATTTATTCTTATAATTATATTATATAATATTTTATTTATATTCTATTATATTAAATTATATCTCAATATCTCTTATTTATTATATTTATATAATAATATAAACTATATTACATAATATTTTATTTATATGCTATTATATCTCAATATCTCTTATTTATTATATCTATATAGTAATATAAAATTATGTGATATAATATTTTATTTATATTATATATTATTATATTAAATTATATCTATGTTATCAAATTAAATTAAAATAACTCTTAAATAAATAAAATAATTGTTAGTTTTAGTATTGTAAAATTAGAAATAGTATTTCTTACTAACCAAAAAAAATTTAAATCCATTCTCATCATTAAAACATCAAAATATTACTTGAAGAAGCATCATATTATAAATAAAAAATGGAAAAATAAAATAAAATAGACATTTGTTTTTTTAATTATAAAGACATTAAAATATTATAATATATAATATAAAATTATTAAAAACTATAATATTTAGAAATTAAAAATATAAAATTTATGTATCTATATATATATATAAAATTGCTCCTTTTATGAAACTTTCTCAAATACTTCAAACATTCTATCTACAATTCTTATACCTAAAGTTTAGCCAATCATGTTCATGATAAATAGTTTAAAATAGAATCAAACATAGATTTTCATTTCTAATTTTAAAAATTATTATTTTTTGAATAGAAAAAATAATAATTTCTAATGTGTTGTAAAATATATTTATTATTAATTAATTAAATATATGATTGCTTAAAAGATTGCTATTATAAATGTAAAAAATTACTAAAATATTATAAACTAAAAGCTTGGAAATATGATTTTCATTTATTTTAAATAATTATATTTGATTTCCATTTTAAAAATATTTTATTTTATTTTACTTTATGATTTTATTTTATTTACTTTAGATTTATATTATTCTTAGTGTATTTAAAACTATTTAAGAGTTGTTTTATATTAAGAAATGTTTTTAATTATTTAATATTTTTTACCTTTCATTTTATTTGGTATATATGATAATAATTTTAGATTGATTTGACTTTTTCATAATCTATACATTTGAGAGAAAGTTGTTGTGAGTGAGGGATTTGGGTAACTTTGATGACAATGAATTAATCTTTATGATATAAATTTGAAAATTTGAAGCTTCAAAGTCATATTCATTTCTCCTACTTCAATTTAGTTGTGAATTAAATGTGTAGAGTCATAAATTGTTTTAGTTCAAGTATTGACTCTTTGTTTCTTATAAATTTTAGTCCCTTGTATGGTCAATGTAATCTTTAGAGATTATATTGTTAAATCTCATTCATTACTTGTTTTTATTGAGCAGTGTTGAAAGGGCCATGATCCCTTTAATAGTGTAGGATATTACAATAAAAATGAGTAGCTAGGCAAAACAACCCGATAAAATAGACTGGTCGAGCATAACAACTAGTCAGGAACAACGGGATAAAAATAAACCAGTAGCAAGAAAATAGCCTCCAAACAAACAACCAAACAAGAGAAACAATTTAAGCACTAGAGCTTGAAACCAACAACTTTTCCTTCAAAGGCAACTCATTAGAGGTTTTTTTGGGAGTACATTTATTTTTCCTTTGCACAACTGCCCATGGAGAATCAAAAACTAAATTTGAACCCTAATTTGTAGTAGCCTCAAGGGAGGCATCACTCACCACAAAGGGAACAATTGTTGGGATTTCTCCCAACTCCCGCGTCTCTTCATCTCTTACCGTGTTACTTCGCAGTCTAGTTTTGGCCCCCGCAGTTGTGCGATGTTCACCTCATTACTGCCTGACAACATCTATCATCTTGTAGTTGAGCGGTCTACCACCTCCTCGTGGTCTTTCATCTCCTTGCTTGCAGTGACGCGGTTTACCACTATGCCACAACATGCTCTTAAGCCTCCCACGGTAGCTCAGCCTCACCGTGTTCCTGCAGTCTCTCTCCTTGCCTTGTACGGTTGGGCAGTTCCCTTGTGGTACCACTGGCCGGCCTCTTGTATACTGTGGTAATGTAGTTTGGATCTTTTTTCGTGACGTATGGTGTGGCGTTCAAGTTGGAAGCATTTATTTTTGATGGACTATCTTTAATCCAATAGGACATGATATTTAATGTGTTTTGTACATCATTTCTTGGCCTCTCTTAAAGGCTTTTAATATTGTAAATATTGCATATATTTTGGGTTGCCGTGTATTTTTGATGGATGATGTGACATTGAATATATCAGTTGTTGGAGGCGAATGAATATTGCTCAGTAGTAGAAAAGTTTATGATAGAGGGAAAAGTTGAATAGAATTTCTTAGAAGCAACAAAATTTGCAGCAGCAGCTGCTCTGTGAAATGAAGATTTTTTTTAACATATAATATAATCTATTAATTTTTCTGTGTGTGAAATTTTTTGTCTAAGTTTTTCTTTGGTTTTCTCTTCCTCTACTCTTACAAAGTGGTATCAAAGCCGTAGGGTGAGTTTCAATCAGTCTAGTAGTCGAGTATTGTAGTTGGTCAAATTGATGAGTCTACAGAACCTCCTATCTCAAGGAGATGCAGGAGTTAGTTTAGATAAAGAAAGTAAGCAACCGTTGAAGTTGTATGAAGCTATTGAGTCCTGTGTAGAACACACTTTATCAGTCGACTAGCTCATGAATAGATTATTACTTTTAATGTCAGTCGCGATGTAATGGAAAAATCTAAAGAATTTGCACTAGTCTCTCACTAAAATAAGAGTTGGGTTACACAGCCTGAGAGAGATTTGTAGAGAAAAACTTTGTGGTTGTTTTATGAATTGTTTGAAGAGTCATGTTGGTCAAGCTAACTAGGATTAGAGGTTCATGAGTTCTATGTTTGAGAAAATCCATAGAGTGTCTAGGAAGTCATCTAGTGTTGTAGTCAAGAACAGTTGTAATATTTGCAAGGCTTGAGAAGCTTGTCTAGGGTTAGAAAATTTCAAATGTTTATGATTGGTTGTTGAGAAGAAGGTTGCAGTCCTTTGAGAACATCAGAGGAATGAAGTAAATTTTTTGAAGAAGAGTTATTGCGAAGAGCCAAAGGTGTTGTATTTTAAAACAAAGAGAAGAAGTCATAGTCACAAGAGAAGTTGTGCAGAATCCCACAAGAAGAAGAAGTTGTTATAATTTTTTTTCCAGATTTGTGAAGATAGAAAGCAGTCAATTGTTAAAAAGAAGAGGCTATGTTGAAAATAAAGATTGAGAAAAACACCAGTTGTCTGATCAAACAAAGAGTTGCAAACCCAATAGCTGAATTCCAGTCTCGAAATCAAGTGAGGAAAGCTAAAACTTTCTGTTACAGATGGGGAAAGTAGGAAAAAGGGTTAAAAAGGAAAATGAAAATTTGGCATTTGCAAAAGATTTTTTAGAAGAAGAACTAATTTTGCTTAAAGATTAACTAGATAATGTTAAAAGGAATAATGGGTGTTATTTTGAAGAAATAAAAGAGATGAAGAAAGAAAACTACATATTGTTAGAAGAAAATGATGATCTTGAGAAAGAATTAAGAAAAGTTAAAGCTAGAAATGAAGAGCTAGAAGAAAGGTTGAAATCCTTTGAAGAGTTTAAGAAAATAAATGAGGAGTTTGAATAGAGAATAAAGGTGTTTGATGAAATAAAGAAAAAGAATGAAGATTTGGAAGAGATTTTAAAAAGGGTAGAAGAAGAAAATAGTTTGTAGAAAAGGGAAATATTAAAACTGAATCAAGAAAAATATTGTGTGAAAATAAAATCTTCAGTTTGTGATGTTTCCTATGACACAACAAATTTGTGTTCTTCATTTGAAAAATCTGTTTTTGTTGAAAATACTGGTGATAAAATTTTTCAAGATGAACATGTTAAAGAGTTTGCAAATCTTGCTAGCTGTGATAATATGTTAGAATCTGCAAAAGATGCTAATTGTTTTGAAGTGAATGCTAGGTTGAAAATTATGAAAAGAATGGGTTACACAGGACAAGGATTAGGAAAACATGAACAAGGAATGAGAGAGCCAATTGAGGCTGCAATGAGGTCAAAGTATGAAGGTCTCAGTTACGTTCCAGGAAAAGGGAATGGTGCTACAAGTGTAGGAAATGTTTTTCAAGAAATGAAGAGTGATGAGTGTTCTCACTGTCATAGGAAAGGTCACACCAAGGAGAAGTGTTGGGATTTACACCCATGCAAGGTTTGTAGTTCAAAAAATCACTATGAGAAAATGTGTAGGTATAAAGAGTGAAAAAATGAATCAGTTTCAAAATGCATAAAAATGGACTATGGATGGATCTATGAATCAGGTTGGTAGAAGCTAACTAGTAAGCTCAAAATTTTGTACAAGTGTTCATATGTGAAGATCATTAAAAGTTATGAAAGTGATGAATGTTCAAAAATGATGAAAAATATTTTGAGTGAAAAGAGATTGTTGTCTAATAAGACATTTGAAAAATGTGAAGATACAAAATTTCAGTTTAATGTTTTGAAGAATTGAAGTCATGAGTTACTGAAATTGCCACAGCAGTTGAAAGATCCAAATGAATGGCATCATTTTTTTTTTAGAGTTAAAAAGAAGGTTTGACAAAATTGAAAAAGTTAGAAAACATTGTTATAATCATAGAACAAAGAAATGCAAGAAGAAGCCACAAGGGTTTCCAAGTTTGAGAGTTAGAAGTCCTGTAAGCAAGGGGTCATATGCAAGGAGAAACAAGATTCAGAAATGAAGCTGAAGCTATCAGTGCAAAATTTAAAGTTTGGTACAACAACAGTTGTTAAAGAATCAGTTAAAGTAATAATTTTTGATGCTTTGAAAAGCAGGCATATGAAGACTATCAAGAAATAAAATGGTAATAAATTTTGATTGTGGGTTGAAGAGAGCCATCATCAAGAAAAGAGGTGTTGCAAATTTGGAGAACACAGGTCACAAAAAGTGAATACTGAAGACCTGTAGATTGATTTTTGTAAGTCATCAATAAAAGAAGAAGTTGTTAAGAAAAATGTTGTTGCTGTGAAAGGAGAGTGTGCTAAGTTCTATCACAATCATTTTTTTTTTGGAAAGCTTGCAGAGTTTAAAGGTGATCTGAAATTGTTAAGGAAGACTATTGTGTGAATATGTGTGGAAAATAAATCTTAGTCTATTGCCATGTCCAAATGATTAAGGAGTTGTGTGAGGAGTTGCCCCCATCAAAAGTTAGATTTAAAGGAGATCTGGATAGTAATGAGCCAAAGGATTTGATTGATTACACAAGAAGTGTGATAAGTGCTACAAATATGAAGAGCCTAAGTCAAAGGAATGCTGAAGTTGTGCCATTGTGTAAGTGCCAGAGTAAAATTGGTAATTCTAGAAATTATAGAAAAGAAAATCAAAATTTTATAACTCATGTCTTAAGATTTGTATGTTATTGCCAGAAGGCAGTTGACATAAATTTTTGAAGGGGGTAGATTAAAAAACGAGTTTTAAAAAAAGGAGAGGAGGTCTCTATATTGTCTTAAGGAAGCCACAAGTGCTCTGTTAATGGAAAATAATTCTTTTTTTTCACTCCATATGTAGTTACGAAGTAAGTAGCCATTCCTTGAAAGGAAGATATCCAAATGAGTTAAAAAAAATTTGAAGCTAGCTTAAATGATAAAGAGATCTGAGGAGATTTGAGGCGTTCGAAGAATCCAAAGATCAAAAAACATTTGCTAAGAAAAAGTTTCAGCCAGAAAGGTTGCAAGTCATGGATAAGAGAGAAAAAGATTGCAATTGAAAAAATTATTAGAGTATTAGAAGGTGAAAATAATAAGTCAGAAGACTTAGTTGCAGCCATGAGTCGAAAATACAAGCCGCAACTAATGAACGAAATATTTGAAGAAGATCCTAAAGAGATCGTAGAAATTGAGGAGAGAAGTTAACAAAGAGAAGGCACATGAAGTAGTCATACAAGGAAAAATCGAAGACAACATAAGTTAAAATTAAGGGGGAGATCACTTTGTATTTTGTTGGACAAAGGAGTGGCATGCAGACATCTTGACACGGGATGTGAGAATTTTCTTTGAAACCAATTGGGCATGAAAGAAGCGGGAGTTACGATCAAGGGGGAGTGTTGGGATTTCTCCCAACTCCCGTGTCTCTCCATCTCTTACTACGTTACCTCGCAGTCTAGTTCTTGCCTTCATGGTTGTGCGGTGTTCACCTCGTTACCACCCAACAACATATATCATCATGCGGTTGAGCGGTCTATCGCCTCCCTGTGGTCTTCCATCTCCTTGCTCGCGGTGACGCGGTGACACGGTTTACCGCTACACCATAACATGCTCTTAAGCCACCCACGGTAGTGCGACCTCACCACTTTCCCGTGGTCTCTCTCCTTGCCTCACACGGTTGGGCAGTTCCCCTGTGGTGCCGTTGGCCGATCTCTTGTCTACCGCAGTAATACGGTTTGGATCATTTTTGGCGGCATATGGTGTGGCGTTCGGGTTGGCAGAATTTATTTTTGATGGATTGTCTTTAATCCGATAGGACATGATATTTAATGTGTTTTGTACATCATTTCTTGGCCTCTCTTAAAGGCTTTTAATATTGTAAATATTGCATATATTTAGGGCTACCGTGTATTTTTGATGGATGATCTGATGTTGAATATATCGGTTGTTGGAGGCAAATGAATATTGCTCAGTAGTAGAAAATTTTATGATAGAGGGAAAAGTTGAATAGAATTGCTTAGAAGCAACAAAATTTGCAGCAGCAGCTACTTTGTGAAATGAAGATTTTTTTTTAATATAATATAATCTATTAATTTTTCTGTGTGTGAAAAATTTTGTCTAATTTTTTCTTTGGTTTTCTCTTCCTCTACTCCTACAACAACCAAGTGTTGAATCAGAATAGTAGAACTCACCGGAGGGACAACACCATCAATAATAGGAGTCGAAGAGGTAGGGGCCTCAAAGGAGGAAACACACACAATAGATGGAACATCCATATTTTGAGCCAGAGTAGCAAATTCCACTAGAGAAACAACAAACTTAGTAGAATATTTATTTGTTTGAGCCATAGATGGGGGTTTTGAAGCCTTACTATAAGAATCATAGTCTACATTAGGGTAAATTGTCAAATGTTCCCTATGAGAATTCTTCCACCATGTGGAAGAAGAAGTAAGACGAGATCCATTAGGGAAATCATGGGCCAAGTGTCCAGTAACAAAACAACATCTGCAACAGAAGGGGATACCTTTATAATCCACAAGTTGAGACCAAGACTAGCCATTAACCTCAAGCACCACCTCTCTAGGTAAAGCCTGAGATACATCTATCTCTACCAAAATCCTAGCAAAGGAGGTATTATTAAAATATTTGGATGCATGATCAACTTTTAAAAACCTGCCAAGAGCATTACCAATGCCCTCAAAAGTAGAGGAGCGCCAGAACTATAAGGGAAGATAAGGCAATCTTACCCAAACAGGCATTATCAATAGGTTCTTTCAAAGGGAGCTGAAGGAATGGACCCAAGGCCTCATGAACAGTGGGTGAGAATCCCATTCCCACAAACCATAATCTAAAACAACCTATCTATCATTAGAAGAGCTAAAACAAACAACAAAAAATCCTCTAGCAGAAGGATAAATTTCCATCACACCTTCCACAATCGAATACCAGTTTTTGGAAATCCATTGGTGCAGATCAAGAAGTGAAGGCCAAAAATGGTAGAACCTATAAATCAAGATAGTCTTGGAATAGAAGTCAATGAATTCTGAAACTTCCTTACCTAGATAAATCACAAGAGAAGCATCAACACATTTGAGAGGGTGCACCGAGCTCTCCCCATCCTTTTTGTTTCGAACAACATCAACAAAAGAACCAAAAACATTACCTTTTTTTGCATTAAACCCACCATGAGTGCTCATAATTGGACAACCATCCACAATCCTCTCCACAGAGCCCTTCAAATATGCAACAAAGAGGTCAACTACAAGATTACACCTACGTAGAGAGGCATGAGACAGGGCAGAAAGGAGTTCAAAAATCTTGTTGGGCAGGAAGGGCAGCAAACGCGCTCCATAATATTCAAGTTATCCACTTATATTTTGACTATTGTTATTCATTCACTACTTGTTGGTAGCTTCTATTTTTTATAATTTTTCTCTATTTAATATATAAAATAGTGTGTAGAGTCATAAAGTGTTTTGGTTCAATTATTGACTCTTTGTTTCTTATGGCTTTAGCCCCTTGTATGGTCAATGTAATCTTTGAGAGATTATGCTTTTTAAGTCTCCTTCAGCTAGATGTTGTTAGCTTTTAT
The DNA here is from genome assembly GCA_007115665.2 of Sequoiadendron giganteum. Lineage (NCBI taxonomy): Eukaryota > Viridiplantae > Streptophyta > Pinopsida > Cupressales > Cupressaceae > Sequoiadendron > Sequoiadendron giganteum. The sequence goes on from CM021101.1 coordinate 817,419,934, forward strand.
TATTTGTAGTTTTTCTTTGTTTAATATGTAAAAAAAATGTTTGGAGTCATCAGTTCTTTTTATAGCAATTCAATTAAGACTTTATAAATATATGTTTTAAATTAAAATATTAAAATATTTTGTTACATAATTTGTGTTAGATAATGTGAAGGTTAGCAATAATTTTCAAGATTATAAAATTATTATCAATAGTTTTCAAGATAAATGATATCTTTTTCATTTTTTATTAATAATATGATTTTTATATTTATTAGAATTTAAAATTTAAAATAAATAAAGAAAATAATTAATAACTAATTAAACAATTATGATTACAAAGGTATATGTCTAAAGGTGGATAATAATAAAGAAGGGCAAATGTTTGTAGGAAGAGGATTGTTCAATATGTAACTAAAAATTTGATATAAAAGATCAATAGTATTAAAATAAATATTGATAAATAGGCGCATATATTATTAATGATGAAGAAAGTTTAGTATGAAATATATATGATTTAATTTCTTAATTAATTTATTAAATTTTTATTATTTTGACTTGATAGATTGAAAAATAAATTGTGTTCTATTTAGAGATAAAATTGTCATAGTGGCTTTGATAGCTTCTTAAACCTTTTTTATTTGTGGCCTTAATCCTACAATCACAACCTTGAAATTTTGGTGGTCCTAATCCTATAGTTGTGGCCTTGAACTTTATCTTTGTTCTTTAGAAAAAAATTCAATATATATTTAGATTAGGTGGTGTTTAGAAGCACTAATTCAATCAAAGACACGCCGAATAGAATGCAATGGCATGCATATCTATCTTTATGCATGTGAATGATACTTTTTTAATGATAATATAATGCTTCTAAATGATTTAGGGATTTTTACTTTTATAGAAACATAGTAGAATTCACATTTGAATATTTTACACATGTGTTTATGGGTTATTGTCTACTTATGATTGGGTTAACACAAAAGGATTAAGGATTAGTCTAGACCATTGGGGAATAGGGAATCAAGTTGAATTTAGGTACAACACCAACTCCTCAATAGAAATACACAAATTAAGCACTATACTATTGGTGTGTATGGAAGCTAATGATGGACCAAGTGACACCCTTAAGTGATAATTAAAATGTATAGACATGCTCGGTAACTTGTACAAAAAATCAAAGGGATTACACATAAAATCTCTAAAAATATAGTAATACAAATTGTAGCATTTTGAGTGTAATTTTAAGATACTTTTTTTTTCAATAATTTTGTCAAAATCACATATTTAAAAGAGAAGCTACTTAAATTTTCACAAAAACATAAATACTAGTGTTTAGTCCATTGATGTTTTCTAGAAAAAATTATATATATATATATTCTATAAAACCTAATCTTGTATATTTATGCAAAGAATATATGCATATGTACTAATTTTTTCAATATTTATTTTAGTATGATTTTAAAAACATATTAATCAACAATTTTAGGGCTATGAAATTCAATTTTTATAACAAACATATTCTCAATGAAACATTGAATGTGCTCAATCTTTTGGATTTGAAAAATGATACATGAATTGAAAGTTATGATTTTTTTTAAATATATTTATCTATCAAACATATAGACATGGTGTAAATTTAAAAACTAATTACTAATTAATCAATAAAATTGCAATAAGAAATTACTCATATTTCTAGAGTCATAAAGTGTTTTAGTTCAAGTATTGACTCTTTGTTTCTTATGGATTTTAGCCCCTTGTACGATCAATGTAATCTTTCAGAAATTATAATTTTTAAGTCTCATTCAACTCATTGTTGGTAGCTTCTATTATTTATAATTTTTTTTTGTTCAATATATAAAAAAGTGTGTGGAGAAAATCAAAGTCTCTTCGAATGAAGTACCTTGATGTTTTCTTCTCAAGTCCTTGTTGAGAAGAATTACAACCACATCATCAAGTTTTAACCCATTTCCATTTTCATCGGATTATTTATTTTTAGATACTAAATTACTAATTTTCATTACAACACCTTCCCAACTATCAAGAAGAGAATACAAGCAAAAAGGCTTTGATGTCCTCTTTAAAATTAATATCAACAAGGTACAAATTGACTTATTATAGTATAAATTTAGTTAAATGATTGGAAATGTTGCTACCTTCCTTCATTTTCAGATTGAACAATTTCTTCATAAAGAAAACCCTAGCAACAGAAGCCCTCTCATACATACTTGATAATCGGTCTCATAAACCCTTCGTTGTCTTCTTTGATTCAACATTAAATAAAACATTGTTTGAAAAAGACAGGATGAATGTTGCCACAACATTTTTGTCCAATAAATTTCATTCTTCATCAGACATCTTTTATACTTCTTCAACTTTCCCTTAAATGCTTTTGATAGATCATTTTGAATTAGGAGAGCTTGTAATTGCATCTTTCATGTTCCGAAATTCTGACTTGAGAAATTTTCAATTGCTCATTCATCTCTATATGTCATCTCTTCTCAAACAGCTCCCAACTTTGATAACAAATATTGATCTTAAAATGCAAGTAGAATATCAATTACCTAATAAAAAAATTAAAAAGAATTAAATACACAAAACAAAAATATAAAACAGTGACGCCAATTTATATGGTTCACCAAAGAATGACTACATCCACGAAAAAGAAAATACAAGTTCATGATAGAGAATGATCCAATTATCGATCTCATTTGAATATATATTATAAAAGAATTTTGGGCAGCATAAGGCAAAGAAGGTGAAGGAGGAGGGACAACCAAAGTGACTATTGGACTTCACATTACGCTACAATTTTTTCTTATAAGAAAGTGTATTGATTAATGCACTTTTCTTCATGTGTTCTGAATTGTAATATTACAAAATATATGATATTTGTTCAATTCTTGCTTTCTTGCTTATTTACAGATAGGTTTCAGATGAGATATTGTTCATTAAGGAATATGATTACCAGTAATGCATGAGTGCATAGTTTAGTGACCAGCTGCTTGAGTTGTCTAAGGAAATGACAAATCGTACTGCTTTTGGTGGAAATTAGCCAAGCAAATCAGGTGACAATTTTTAAATTTTTCAGATTGCAAGAAAATTTAAATCTAACATTGAGTTTATTCCATCTAATAAATTTATTTGCAAGCTCCTCAAGTTTATTCACATTCAAAGTTATACTTACAAATTACATTCTCCCAAAAACTGAGTCTCTTCTCTTTCTCTACATGTGTTTTTCTATATTGTTTGCATAATTATATCTATGCACTACTACACTTGAATCCTTTAGCACTGAACAAATGATGCAAGTGAAGGAACACAAGTAACTAGTAAAGATGACAAATATCCTCCAAAAGATGACAAATATCCTCCAAAAGATGCCAAAGGTAAATCTTGTGGTAATCAACCAAGTGCAAACCACATGAGGAGCCTTGAAAGACAAGAAAGCAAGATTCAGTGTGACCAATAAGGACATATAATTAGTAGTAGGATTCCTTCTAAGTTATTGGAAGCCTCTGATCAAAAGGCCTCAACCAACACACAAGTAGTTGATGAACTGGACTTGAGTAGTTTACAAGATATGCTGGGAACTCACCCAACTCTCGCATCAACGTTTTGGTCAACTCCGACAATCTTCTCCACCTCTCACCACTCTCCCACGTTGACTTTGTCTCCTGCTCGCGGTACCGCAGTGTCCACTGTGATACCATGGTCTCTCTGCTTGTTGTCTGTGGTTGCATGGTGTTACCATGATACAGCAACCTCATCTTTCCATACCCATGGTAGCATGGTGACTACCACCATACCACGAGCCACCGTCTCCCACACCATGGCCACTACGGCCTCACTTGTCACCCTTGGAGGTAGCGCGGTATCCACCCCGATACTGCGCCAACTTTCTCTCTCATCCATGGTAGTGCAGTGGTTGACTTTTGTTGACTTTCCTCGGCCGCAGTTAGTGTGCCCTACATTGGCTAAAAAAACATTTTTGATAGGACTGCCTTTATTATGAGTTGGACAAGTTTTTGCTGGCATTCATAATTTCCATTAATTTTATTTATTTTGACTTGGCCGTAAAATTTTAGAAGTTAGCTTGTTTGTAATTTTCAAGTAAAAAAAATAGAAGTTTAATATGAAATTGCTCTGAAGCAGCAAATAATTTTCATTGTTGTTCTGTGTGATTGAATGAGTAAAATATTATTAATTTTTTTTTTTTGTTTATTATCTCTGCCTAATCCTTCATGTGGTATCAAAGCCTAAGGTCGGTTGTAGATAGTATGTAAATCATGGCAATAAGCACAAGCTTGAGTAATCGCCAAATTGCATAATTAAATGGGAAAAATTATGAGTACTGGTCTATCACCATAAGAGCGTTGTTTTGTTCACAGGAAATATGGGAGTTTGTAGAAAATGGGTTTCTTGAACTTGCAGATCTAGCAGCATATGGGTAAGTGCACCAATTTGTGACACAATTTTGGCTCTTAAGATGCCACTTTTTTTTTTGAAATCAAGAAAATCTGATTTGCATGAGAAAATGAAGATAGTTACGCTCAAAATTTCAAGATGTAGAAAGAACAAAAGTTGAAGTGCTCTGAGTCTAGTTTCTAAGCTACTATTGTTTTTTGAAATTAATGAAGATTAAGGGTCTCAAAAAGGGTGGGGGGGGGGAGGCCAAAACAAGTATTGTTTTTATCAAAACAAATAGCATAGCACCTGAGGGCTCCCCACTTTTTGGTTAATTTATTTTTAGAATTTCAAAAATCCCAATGGGGAGAAATTAGCTAACACCATGTAGTTTATCCTCCTTCTTTCGGATAATTTTTTTAATGAATATATAATATTTTATGAATTTTCAAAGTGGACACATCCTGAAAAGATAAAATTTGAGCGTGCTCCCCCCCAATTTTTTTGCAAACTAATCGAAAATTGATTTATTTTTTTCATCATGTGTAGAATGGAGTCTAGTTTCAAAAAACATAATTCGTTTCACGTTCTGATGAATGTGTAAAAATCTATCCTAAACCCAGCACATGTTGGTTTTTGACCAAAAACGAAGGCATTTACAATAGAAGCCATGGATCAAAACCTTAACTAAATCAAAATGAAAAAAGAATTATATATTTAGATAGCTGAGATAGAGGTTAATGTTATCACAATTGTTTTTATAAACTTGCATTGAAAGACGTGCAAATGATATGGGGAGCATGGTCAAATATATGAGAAAATTTAGCAAATCCTATTAATTAACACGTCTAAAGCAGGCCTTTTGGTGAGTGCCAAATTTGGCGAGTGCCAAATGGCTTGCTTTGCACAAAACTAGATTTTCGCTTTCTCTGTTAGGGAAACTATATATATGAAATAAAAATTTAACTATAAGTTGACATTTACATATGGAAATTTACTTTATTATAATTTAAGTTATATTTCATGTATATATAGGTAGGATGTTTGAGAGTGGTTTCAGATCTCTAAGAGTTATAATGCAAATTCTAGTTTTTGGAAGATCTTAAAAATTTCAGACTTAGTCAAATTTTAGTAATCAGCATGTCAAATTTCAGTAATCAGGAGGTCAAATTTTAGTACTCAGGAGGTCAAATTTCATCTATCTCACTCATTTTCATCTCTTATTCTCTAGACCTCTCTCTCTCTCACTATCTCCATCCCTTTATCTAAAAATATCTTCCTTGAGCTCAAGAACTATGTCTCTACATGTCCATCTCTCTCTCCTTCCCTCTCCAATATCTATCGCCCTCCCTCCTTCCCTCTCTACATTTTTCTATCTCTCATCCCTCTCCTTTAATCTCTATATATCTCTCTCTACTCTCTATACCTACCTATCCCTCCCTCCCTCTCCTCTCTTTCTATCTCTCTTTTCTTCCCTCACTCTCTCCTCCCCTCTATACTCTCTATCTTGTCATTCTCTCTCCCCTTCCCTCTCTAGTTCCCTCTATCTCACTTCTCTCTCCTTCCCTCCCTCCCTCTCTAATTTTATCTATCTCCCTCTCTCTCTCTCCTTCCCTTTCCACTTCTCTTTATCTCACCTCTCTTTCTCCCCCTCACTCTCTCCCTCTCTCTTCCTTTCACCCACCTTTGCTCTCTACTTCTCTCTATCTAACCTCTCCCTCTATACATCTCTCTCTCTCCCCCCTCCTTCCATCTCAATCTCTCCACCTTCCTCCTTATCTCTCTAATTTTAAGCTCCATCACACATCTCTATCACCTATCTCACTTCTCTCTTTCCCCTTCCCTCTCTACTCTCTTTCTCTCCATCTCACCCCTCTCTCCCTACTATTCCTCCCTCCTCTCTCTTATCTCTCTCACCTCTCTCTCTCCATCCCTACCTCTTCCTCCTTCTCTCCTTCCCTCTATTTTTCTCTTTATCTCCTCCTCCCTCTATCTACCTAGACCTCTCTCTATTTTTGTCTCACCTCTCTCTCCATCCCTACCTCTCCCTATATCTCTCCTTTCATATCTACTTCTCTCTACCTAGTTGTCCCTCTATACCTATTTCTCTCTCCCTCCTTGCCTCCTCTCTCTCAATATCTCCACCTTCTTTCCCTCTCTAATTCTCTCTCTATCACCTCTCTCTATCTCTCTCCTCCCTCTCTACTCTCTCTATCTCTCCCTCCCTCCCCCTCTTTCTATCTCTCCTCTCTCCCTCCCCCTCTTTCTATATCTCTTTGCCCTCTCTCTACCTATATCTCTCTCCTTCTATCTATCTCAACTATCCATCTTTACTTATCCCTCCCTCCTCTCTCTCTTCCACCAAAATTCACTCTACATCTCTCTGTCTAGCCTACCCCTATATATCTCATTTTCTCTCCCTCTCTCTTTCCCTCTCTCAATCTATCTACCTTTCTCTTTATGCATCTACTTCTCTCTATCACCTATCTCTCTCCCCCTTCCCTCTTTACTTTATTTCTCTCTATCTCACCTCTCTCTCCTTAAATATCCCTCCCTCCCTCCTCTCTCTATCTCACCTATCTCTCCCTCCCTACCTCTTCTTCCCTCTCTCCTCCATTCTCTACTTCCCTTTATCTCCCC
>CM021101.1:817427053-817483072 GCA_007115665.2 Sequoiadendron giganteum
TGTATCTCTCCCATCCCTCCATCTCCCACTCCCTCTCTCTCCTACTCTCTTAGGTATCTCCCTCCCACCCCCTCTCTCCCACTTTGTCTCCCTCTCCTTCTCTCTCAAGTGTCTCCCTCCCACCCTCTCCCTCTCTCTTAGGTTTCTCCCTCCCACCCCCTCTCCCTCCCTCTCTCTCACTCTCTCTCTCTGTCTCTATCGACAGGGGTTTAGTGGGTTAAGCATCGAGGGTTGAGGGATTGCCTCTCACTTCATCTCAATAATCCCTCTCTATCACCTCACTACCTCCCACCCTACTTCTTTCTTGGCAGGTTTCTCCTTCTCACCCCCTCTCCTTCTCTCAAGTGTCTCCCTCCCAGCCTCTCTCTCTTAGGTTTCTCCCTCCCACACCCTCTCCCTCCCCCCTATCTCTCTCCCACTCTCTCTCTCTCACTCCCTCTATCTCTCTCCCACTTTGTGTCTATCCCTCTCTCTGAAGTCTCTCCTTTTTAGAGGAACATATTTGGCGAGTTCCAAATGGGTTTTACCTTGAAATGGTAAAAATAAGGGTTGACCCCATCATTCAGGCCCGCATTCTCTTGTGTTTGTCTAGTTTAGCACTTTATCCGAGTCAGAAACGCCTTTTTTTCTGTAGTTAACTTCATATTGTACCAATATATGCTTGATCCATCACCTTTTTACCACCAATATGCAGGGTAGACAACACAGAAGAAGATATTTTGAAGTTTCTACATCATTTTACATTATCTGAGGTAAAATATTCATTTTGGTAAATTGAAATGTTTGTATTTAGTATATTTGTTTGTTTTTGACAATATAAACTAAATTTCTCTAATGATTTTATTAATCATAACAATTGGACTTAGAATTCAACATTGAATTAGATGGGATTTGCATTTAAAAGTTCAATTTTTATGAGTTTGAAGAACAAAAAAATTTAAAACTTGACATTTACTTAACATAAATTTACTTATGAAGTCTATTTTCATTTCTTATAGTAGTCCATTTCCAGCATGGCTAGTGGAATTCACTATATTTCATTCTTTTTTCAACTAATTTGGAAAACTTTTATTTTCATCTAATTTGGAAAACCTCATTGCTAAAGAAATAGTGAATAATGATAAGATATAGCATCACAAACCCTTCTTTGAATCCATATTCTTCATGACTTTGTTGACAATCAAAAATTTGATTTTGAGAAAAATAAACACAAGAGTCTCTAGTTTTCATTTAGGTGGCAACAATTTATACCCTAGGTTTGTGATTCTCATTGATTTGTTGTATTGAATGGTTTATGCCCCTCTCTGCATCAATTTTTTTGTAAAATGCATTACTTACTTTTGTTCTATGCATGTTTGTTGACATGTAGCATTCAAGGTCATGTCGAGGAAACGACCGAAGCCTCTAACACCAGAAGAACTTGTAGTTAAAAATGCAAAGAGAAGAGAATCAAAAAATGTAGCTTGTGAAGGAAAGGAATTGCAACCCATACAACCACAAATTCCCATGCAATCTAAGAGAGATGTCAAATTGAAAAACAAAGGGCACGAATGAGGAAAATTCGTGGAAGGACAGGAATAGATACAGAAGTTGGGGACACATCATCAACCATAGGTGAAGCTCAATGCACATCTCCAGTTGAAGACACATTGACAACAACATTTGGTTTTCCAGGTACATCGTAAATCACATCTCCAATTGAAGACACACCATCAAAAACATTGCATTTTGAAAGTACATCAGAAAACACATCTCTATTTTAAGGTACTCCACAAACGACATCTCAAGTTGGATGTACAACATCGTTTACATGTCAATCTCAAGGTATGTCATCAATTGTACCTCCAATTAAAGGTACACGATCTATCCCCGATGTTGTTGACCTTCCCAATATTGACACAAATTTACATTTGAGAAATCCTCCTAGAGTTTTACATAGAAAACCTACATTTTTTATTGATATTGATTCCAATGTTTTGAAATGGATGTCTAATAAGATTCCAAAATGTACATGTCAAATATATGCATAAAGGATATGGAGTTTGTTTTTTGCAAAGCTAAGTGAGGGTGGAAGGTGCCAACTATTTGTTGAAATGATGAGGTAACTCAAATTTAGGCCCACCATGAAGGTTCTTGGGCTAAGAGTTTTGAATGACTCAAGTGAAAATTCCATTGTAAAGAACTTGATTTGTGCATATGAGAGTTTTGGTTCCACCTCACGCATGAAGGATAGTTGTGCCACACGACGTGTGATGACAACAACACTGTTAAGTAGTCAAACAAGGAACAAGATGGACCTTACAAAGGCAAGTAAGTCTTTGAAAATAAGTAAATAATCTCTAATGAGAGCCAAAGGAAGGCGTGAAAGAGTGGAGGATCGAAATAGCAATGAGTTATGGGCATTTTTGGGTAGAGTGCCATGGAAAGACACAAGAATTGCTCAAGGCTTGAGATATTTAATTGTGAATTATTGGAAGGATAACACAAGGATCTCTCCTAATCAAAGAGATGTTGTAAGAAGGAGAATTGGTAGTATAAACCGTGAGCCACATCCAATGCATTATTTGGATACCACTCAAACCCAATTTTTTGCTGATTTTGTACAAAAGTTTTTTGAAATTAAAATATGTCAAAGGTATTTTGAAATGCTAAAGCCTTTTTATGTCAAAATAAAATCACACACACACACTACTTGTTGTTGTAGGGTTCATATTGAGTTTTCTAACCATTATGATGTTTATCGATGTATATGTGCAGATATGCATATTGACAATTTTTGTAGGAATGTAACATAATGCCTCCACCTAAATCGTCAAGGAATTTTTTGTCTTCCATTTTATGTGAAAGAGAGGATGGTCAAATTTTTTACAAAAAATCATGTTTGGATGGCACATGTGATCATTGTGGTGGCATGCAACATTTTCCAATTCTCCAACACATGGCTAGTACACACACAATTGGAGACAAAATTGTGGAATTTGGCAAATATACGACAATGGAATTCAGTCTAAAAGATGGGAAAGAAGAAAAGAAGTGTGAATTGGTCAGTGATAAGATTCCAGTGTATCAGTTTATGGGCATTTTTCATGATCAGGTGGTTTATGATTATGCAACTCATACACACAGAGCACAATGGTTGGACTCACAGTTCAAGTTATGCAAGGATACATTTCCACTTCGTCATACCATTTCAGTTGTCGACTTCGTTGAGAACTACACACTACAACCACAGAACGAGGTGCAATCACATTAATACAACTCCGTGCAAGTTGCTATATTTGTACATGTAGCATTCATTCATGCAAATGATAGTACAAAGGAAAATAGGAAAGTATTGAGGGAGTGTCACTTTTACATCAGCGATGATCACACACATTCTACAGAGTTTGTTCAAGGTTGCTTTCATATGTTCTATGCTGATCTGGCTATCAGGGGCATATCATTTAGTCAGCATATCATATGGTCAGATAATTGTACATCACAATTCAAGAACGCCAAAATGCTTTACTGGTTGAGTAGGATGCATAGGATTAGTGGTGTTCAACATATGTGGAACTTATCAGAAGTCGGGCATGGAAAGGGGGAGCATGATGGAGTGGGTGCATGTATCAAAAGATCCCTAGCACAAGAAGTGTTAAAGTACACCAACAATCTAAAGTTGATAGATGCAAGATCAATTTTTGAAATGGTGCAATGGTTCAATGGGTCCAAGTAGTGAACACAATTCTTTAGTTCATAGAATTTTTCATTTAGTAGATGATACTAACATTGAAAAATATGAGAATTTTTGTACACTAAAAAGATCAAGCGAGCTACACTCTTTTAGAAGCTCCAATTCAGGTACATGGACTATGCATACAAGGAAGATGGCATGCTTTTGTTATGCATGTACACTTCAATCATGGAATGATTGCGAGTCAACAGAGTGGGTTGGAGAATGGTCTGTAAGAATTCTAACCCCACTTGACACTTATCAGCTCTCGATGGCTCTACAAATCATGAAGATGCAATCATTCATTGACTTTGATTATGTATCAAACCTACTAGAACTAGGTAATATATCTTACTTACAAGTTTTATTATGTTGCTCAGTAAATAAATCTAACAAGATGAACATATCAATGCAGGGAATTTTATGCAGTGATTGCAAATGAAGACAATGAAGAGGGTACAGATTATTACCTGTGTCATTATATAGAGGCCAAAAATAAATTGGAGTCCCCAGTTATAGACAGAGAAAAAATAGAATATCCTATAGGTTTGGTGGTTGTTACTGGAATATGGCCTCGAAGGTATCCAGTTAAGAATGTTGTAGTTTGGTTGTTTGAGGACTTCGACACACATCAGAAAACTTTTCACTATTCGAACCTTTTCATCGCCACCAATGTTCATTTGATCAAATATAAGGGTAGACCTACAAACAAGAACTTGTGGAAAGTGTGTGAGTCTAGCCATGAGGAAATACTCGACACAATAAAGACTAGAGCAGACCCAGATGGTTCCTTGGATTGATTTGTAAGTATACACATTGAATTTTTAAAGCCATGTTATTGATCACTCTTTTGGACCAACACCTTGCAATAAGGATTTTTCACAATTACTGTTTGATTTTATATGCATTTATGACTATCATTGATCCTTTTCTAATTGTGACTGTAGGTAATAATGAAGTTTGTCAAAGTATATAAGAAAAGAACAACATCAGTTGTTGGTGCAAGTGTTCAGTGGTATGAGAAACATCAGTTGTTGATGCATTTTCTGGTTGTCAATCTTCTCTTTCTTTTCCATCTCCTAGATTTAGCGGATTCTTATATGCTACACATTTTATGTTAAGCCTCCCAGTGATATATTTGAAATTTATACGTAGGGTCACCATTGTAGGAAATTCAATAGACCTCCTTATCTAGCATGCATGAAGGTGATAGTAGGTCTCGTCAGCTGTATGACTAACATTATTTAGTTATTGCTCTTTAAATGATTTTTCTGTGAGTCTATGTCTAAGATTGAGAGGCTTTTGCAGGTTTTTTGTGGACCAAATTACTATGATACTACACAAACACAGAGAGGCTACTACCCATGTCTTTCGTAGGGAGCAAGGGATGTACATTTTTTGAACCATTTTGGAATGCAAATAGTTGGGCCAGCTAAGGTGGAATGGAAAAACGAAACTGGACAGCAACTCCTTTTGTCATTTTCTCAAGTACAATATATTTCATGATTTTTGTTGGAAATGGGAGGATTATTTCCCTGCATGTATTGCTACAAGTATTGAAAAATGGGAAGATTTTCAAGATGTTCTTCCATCACTATTGTAATATTTGTCATTGACTTACTATATTTTTTGAAGACTTCACATTCATAAGGACCTATTGTTGCATACACAACCATAGCTCTTGGAGTCTTGAGACACTGACTAACATAGACTTGACAGTCATAGGACATTGACTGTGGTGAGTGAATTTGATTGTCAATTATCAAGCACTTTATAATCATACACTCACTGTACTTAACAACTAATCACTACTCATTTCTAATCTGTCCTTTTCATTTGCACATTGCCATGTACAGTGATCCTTCATAGTTCCCTTGTGTTCATACATTCATGATGCTTGTCTTAATTAATAACCTTCCTTTAAATCTATTTTCCTTTGATGAAATGATGACTGTCTTCATACCTCACTTCCCTTGACACTGTCAATTGACTGTACACTTGTTTGTTTCCTATCCAATTCCATCTCTCCTAAATTGGATCTTTTCAATACCCTCATAATAAGGAAGTGACCGACCTCAAAGAGGTTATAGAGGAAGACATCTTCAAATTGTTGTACCAATATGAGAAATAGAAAGCAACCCTACCAATAGATCAATGTGGTAAGGGTTTCCAAGTCATTAAGAAAATGGGGGATTCACATGACATGGTAGCCTTGGTCTACATCAACAAGGAATAAGATAACCCATTTTTCTAGAGAAATGACAAAAATATCAAGGGCTTGGGTATGGTTCATTATACGTTACTCCTAACATCGAGAGTACCCCTAAAATCATATTGCTTAGGGTTGACAAGGTAGGGGTAGCATATGCCTCAGAGAAATTGATGCAACCTAGGTCATCTCTAACATACCTTAGGGTATGACATTCAACAAAACAACTACTATGGTTCAACCAACTCAATCCCTTAAGGGTGCAAAGTGCAAAAGGGCAACAATATTTGATAGGGTATTACTCATAAACCGTGGTGATTAAAAAATATCTATCTAAACCTAAGAGATCATGTTACAACCCTCTACAATAACCTCTCTTGGTTATTTCTATCTCGGATGCATTTTCCTGTGGTGACGATTTTTCACTCGGGGAAAGAGTTGTCAAATGCAAGTAGTTGAAAGTTGCAAACTGGTGCAACTTTTGTTTTGCAGCTTGTGTGACCAAAAAAAATGTTCCAACACATCTGGGTGGGTACGTTTACGCTAGGCATGGTCCTCTTTTTTACCTCAACATGTGGAATCACTCTGAGCTACATTCAACCAGATTGATCCCTTAAGGGTCCAAAGTGCAAAATAGCTGTAAAATTCTTCATGCTATTAATCAGACACTGTGATGCTTAGAAACTTCTCATCTGATCCTACAAGATCATGTTGGGCCCATCTACAGTAACCTCTCTCAATTTTTTCTATCTCAAAGGCATTTTCCTGTGCTGGCGAATTTTCACTCGACGAAAAAGTTGTCAAATGCAAGTAGTTAAAAATTGCAAAGTGGTGCAACTTTCATTTTGCAACTCGTGTGACCAAACAGACTATTCAAATGCATCTGGGTGGGTTATGCTAGGCACGGTCCTCTTTCACACCCAAACATGCAGAATCGCTTCGAGCTACGTTCAACCAGATCAATCCCTTAAGGGTCCAAAGTGCAAAATGGCTACAAAATTCAGCATGGTATTACTCAGATACCATGATGCTAAGAAACCTCTCATCTGATACTACAAGATTATGTTGGTCCCATCTACAATAACCTCTCTCGGTTTTTTCTATCTCAGAGGCATTTTCCTATGCTGGCGAATTTTCACTCGGGGAAAAAGTTATCAAATGCAAGTAGTTAAAAGTTGCAAAGTGGTGCAACTTTTATTCTGTAGCTCGTGTGACCAAACAGATTGTTCCAACGCATCCGGGTGGGTATTTTTACACTAGGAATAGTCCTCTTTTGCACCCAAACATGCAGAATCCCTCTGAGCTACGTTCAATCAGATCGATCCCTTAAGGGTCCAAAGTGCAAAATGACTGTGAACTTTAGCATGCTATTACTCGGACACCATGACACTTACAAAATTATCGTCTGATCCTATGGGATCACATTGGGCCCCTCTACAATAACCTTGCTCGATTTTCGCTATCTGAGATTTTTTTCCTATGGTGGAAAATTTTCACTTGAGGAAAAAGTTGTCAAATGCAAGTAGGTGAAAGTTGCAAACTGGTGCAACTTTTGTTTTGCAAATTGTGTAACCAAACAAGCTATTCCAACACATCCAGGTGGGTACTTTTATGCTAGGCATGGTCCTCTTTCATATCTAAACATGCGGAATAGCTTCGAGCTATGTTCAACCAGATTGATCCCTTAAGGGTCCAAAGTGCAAAATGGCTATGAAATTCAGCATGCTATTATTTGGACATCATGACACTTAGAAACTTCTTGTCTGATCCTACAAGATCATGTTGGGCCCATATGCAATAACCTCTCTCATTTTTTTCTATCTCAAAGGCATTTTCTTGTGCTAGCGAATTTTCACTTGGGGAAAAATTTGTCAAATGCAAGTAGTTGAAAGTTGTAAAGTGGTGTAACTTTTGTTCGTGTGACCAAACGGATTGTTCCAATGCATTCAAATAGGTATTTTTACACTAGGAATGGTCCTCTTTCACACCTAAACACGCGGAATCACTCTGCGCTACGTTCAACCAGATCGATCCCTTAAGGGTCCAAAGTGCAAAATGGCTGCAAACTTCAACATGCTATTACTCGAACATCATGATGCTTAGAAACTTCTCATCTGATCCTATGGGATCATGTTGGAACCTTCTACAATAACCTTTCTCAGGTTTTTCTATTTCATAGGATTTTTTCTATGGGGACAAATTTTCACTCGAGGAAAAAGTTGTCAAATGCAAGTAGTTGAGGCACATTTTAAAACAATTCACTGCCTTGTCTATGGCTTGTCATGGCATTCCATCACCATGAGACCACTTTTCTTTGAGGCAATTTTTCAAATAGTTCAATGGCTTGTCTATGCTATTGCTTACTATTATTATTTCATAGAATTTTTCCAAGCATCCATAGCTTGTTCGAAAGCATCTGTTTTAGGATTTTGGCCATAGAAAGAATGCAATGAACTATGTGATAAAATTCTTTGATAGACATATATGAAAAATTTCATAGCATAGGCAAGGGAATGAACTATTTGAAAAAATGCCTCAAAGAAATTTGGTCTCATGGAATGCCATGACAAGCTAAAGCAATTGGAAGATGCTCCTAGTTATTAGTTATGCAATGTGAAGTAATTGCATAATTGCTTAGGTTGACTTTGTAAAAAGCTATATTGTAATTGAAATTTTGTCATCTATTAGAATCTAGTTATTCGTTATGCAATGTGAAGTGATTCTTTGAGTTTGAAAGATGTGCAATGCATGAATATAAGCTACAAAAATTTATTTTCTACATTTCATTAGTTAAACTCTTTATTTCATTTTCTCTCTATATCTCTATGCTATGGAAATGCCTTTCGATTTCAAAAAAGATAGCTTTTTATCTCTTGTTAAACATTTTTTTATGTTTTTCTTTATCTCTTGTTATAAAAAGGAGAAGATATACAGTGTTAAAGAAGAGTGGAAGCACAACTAAATTTATCATTTCAAAGCAATTTTTTTGATGCACTTTTTCAAATAGTTCACTGCCTTGTCTATGCTATTGCTTACTATTATGCTTTTGATATATTTTTCGAAGCATCCATAGCTTGTTCAAAATCACTTTTTTTAGGCTTTTAGCCATAGCAACAAGGTAGTGAACTGTTTGAGAAGATCCTTTGGTAGACATGTATGAAAAATGTGCTAACATAGACAAGGCAAGGAACTATTTGAAAGAATATCTCAAATAAATTTGGTCTCATACAATGCCATGATAAGAAAATGCAATTGGCAGCTGCTCCTAGTTATTAGTTATGCAATGTGAAGAAATTGCATAACTGCTTAGATTGACTTTGTTCAAACTATATTGTAATTAAATTTTCGGCATCTATCAACATCTACTTATTAGTTATGCAAAGTGAAGTAATGCTTTGAATTTGAATGATGTGCAATGCAATGTAATCAATGACATGAATATAAACTACAAAAATCCATTTTTTACAATTCATTAGTTAAAATATTTATTATATTTTCTCTCTATATTTCTATATGCTATGTAAATACCTTGCAATTTTATTTAAAAGGATTAATAGGTTAGTTAGGTGGTATTTGCAAAATCAAGTTGTGAATGACTGGTAATTAAGAGAAAAATTGGCGAATTGCCATCTTAGAAGTCTAACAAAGGGTGGTTATGGTGGTTGATTGACTCAAGGGGTAGTTGGAAGGTGGTATCAAGATATATTTTTGTAATACCCGGAGTTGAGGGTTGATTTTGTTCAGTTTCTAATAAGAAAATATACTTGAAAACACCGATTACTAGTTTTCTTTGTTTTCTTGAATTTTCTTTGCCTTGCATAGGCCCATACAAGTCTATCATGACTTGAGGCTTTGGATACTTGATTGCATATGTGTTTAATCTCTTTGCATCTATTTTGAATGTTTAAATCCATAGTTGGTGTGTGTGGGATCAACAAACTTTGTTACTGCTCTATTTTCTGTGTTAGGGGTTTTGAGATCAACACCATGACACATTAGCCAATCCACCTACTATTCTAACCCTGTTGCTTGGTGGATTGGCCTACACCATGATTACTTTGGTGTATGAATACTTTGGAGGCTGAGAGAATGAATAAACTCAGTGGGGTGTGAAGTTTTAATATTGTTCAGGGGTGTTTCCACCATGAAAGTAAGGAACTCAAGTACTGAATCTAAGAAATACTGAAAGGAATGGGATTGTGAGTGTCTTTTAAGTTAGGGCAGAGGTATTGTGGGGTATTTGGATGTTTGGAAGAATTGGGGGAGGTCTAGAGTTATGAGTTTCTTTAAAACCCTTGTTTTTGTGAAGGTTTAGGACAGTTTGTGAGTAGAGGAATAGAACAAGTTCTTGGGGATCTTAAAATGGGAGAATCCTGAGTTTGGTGAGAATCCCAAGACTATTTCAAGTTTCCTTGGTTTGGAGGTGAGTTTGCGAGGGGGTTCCTTTGGAAATTAGGCCTAATTGTGAAGCCTAGAGTGAGGGAGGTGTATTGAAAGTTCATGTTGGTCCAAAAGAGTTACTATTGGTTTTGGAATATGTTGTGTAACCTCGAAAAGGGTATCTTAATCCACCTTTAAATGGTCAGGTGTTTTGGAAAGGTTGGGAGAAATTAGGCTTGGATCGGGTTTTGAGTTTGGTGTAGGAGCACCTACACCACATCATCAAAAAAAAATTATTTGAATAAATCAATAGGGAAATGTTAGTTTATTTAGGTTTATTTTGTCTAATAAGCTTTGAGAGATCAAGCATAATGCAAATAAAGGGTGTTTTGTGTCTTAGAAGTCAATTAGAAATCATATAAGTTGTAAAATATTGACAAAGCAACTTTAACACAGACAAATGTAATTAAGGGACCAAATAATCCCAAGGTTGGTTATGGCATTGGAGAGAAGATGGTTTTTGGAAAATTCTTTAAAAATCTTTACGAAGGCTCGAATGAGAGAGTGGAAGAAGTTTTGTAACAATTTTACATAATAAACACCACGGTTTTGAGCAATTTTCTAGAAAAATATTGTTTTCTTGATATTTTTGAGTGTTTTAGGGAACATATAGGTTCTTCATAGTCTAATAATTTTAGAGGATGTTCATATATGTTTTATAATTCATTTATTTTTTATTTGGTTTCTTAACTCTTTGTTTGTAGAGAGAACCAACACAAACAGGGATTGTCCCAGTGTTGCTGAATCAAGGGTTTGAGGGGAAATTTGTGATGTAACAATCAATCCACCTATTTTTTGCTACTATATCTTAGTGGATTGATTGAAAAAATGTTATAATAAGTGTTTCAACTCATTTTGGAATAAGGATTCATAATTATGTGGTGTTTTTGTGACTGTTCTAAGACTGAACAAGGGTTTTCCAACATGGAAGTGAGGAACCAAAGAGAGGTTTTTAAGAATTAATGCCTATAAGGGTTATGTGAGGGTCTGATGAGTCTGTGCAAAAGTATTTTGAGGTTTTTGGGGCTTTGGAAGTGTTGAGAGAGGTCTAGAGTTGTATGTTTCTTTAAAACCCTTGATTTTGTGAAGGTTTAGGAGGGTTTCTTGGGTTTTGTGAGTTAGAGGCTTTGTAGACACAAACTAATGACAAAATTTGAGGTTTAGAACCATGACCTAAGACTTTCCAAGGTGTTTGGATAGATACCTAAAGTTGGAAGGGTGGTCTCTTTGGAAAAAAAGGGCTAATTGTGAAGCCAAAATTGAAGTAGGTGTGCTAAAAGTCTTTGTCGGTCCAAAAGAGAGACCATTGATTCTTTGGTATGTTGTGTAGCCCTAAAAATAGTATCTCAATCCATCTTGTAATTTTCTAGTGTTTTGAAAAGGTTGGGAGAAATCTGGCTAAAACTGAGTTTTGAGTACTATAAGAATAACCAGTCACAAATGTGAGTTTTGGAAACCTTGATGAATCTGACTTAGGGATTGTTCTCAATTGATTCAATTGTCATTGTATGAATGTTGATGGTCTTTGTAGGGCCTTGGTGGAGTCTTGTTGTTCATTTGCAAGGTTGAGAAGTTGAGACCCTTGAGGGTGGGTTGATGCCTATTAGGCTAAATCATTATGAAGAAGAGTTCTTGATATAGAATTGACATTTCCATTATTGTGAGTCTTCTCCACCTTGGCTCTGCATCAGAGTGCTCCAACGGTGGATTGTTGGTTAAGGTTTTGAATGAATATTTTGGTTTGATGGGGCTTTGAGGTTGTGTAGATTGCTCAAAATAGGTTGTATTAATCTTGTTAGGAGCCCCTTGAAGGCAGGTTGTTAGACTAATTGGGTTTGAGCCTCCTTTCCTCTACATCGGTGAGGCACAAGTAATTGAAGAATTCCAAAGGATACAAACCACCACAAACAGAGCTTATTTATACAATACGCTTTAGATGGGGCTTATTGAGCATTCGATAGTAATTAATTAAGCATTAGATGTAAACAAAATCCATGCCTGCAACATTCAAGCATACAAATTACACGATACACATGATAATATCATTCAAGAATGGCAATATTAAAATAAAAGTTTATTTAATAAAAATCTGAAAGGCTATACAATGATATATATTGATAAAAGTATAGAAATATATCCAATAAAACCATATAGACTTAGTACAAAGGAGCCATTTGGACATAAAATATCATGTATATATATCAATAGTACAAAAAATATGTTCCAAAATGCCACATAGGCATACAACAAAAAACACTAATACATAGTCATTTCCCTCTAGGGGGAGGAAATAGATCTCATGTTGCCTTCGAAATTCGGCTGGATGGAGTGATTGTTGCTTGTCTTGTCTTTCGAACACGCCCACTACTCCTCTCTTCACTCTGGACCTTCAACTGATATAATTAAAAGTAAATATATTAAAACATAGAAATTGAATTATGAAATGGCATATAACAGAATATAATCACTTACCGCATACATGGGTATGTGCAGGATCATGATGGGCCAAAAAGTGGCAATATCTAAGTGATATGATGACCCATGTGGCCGACGACTTTTTTTTTACACAAAATTGATGAAACGAAAAGGGTTTTTAAAGGAGATTCTTAGCTTTCCACCAATATAAATTATTCTTTACTTTAAATTTAATAAATTATTATTATTCATTTTCTATTTGAATTATGACTAAATTCCTAATTGATAGGCTGATTGAAAAACATCTATAACTTTCAAACGGTATCACATTTTTTGAATCTGAAATATGTGTCACATTCTATGCTTTGCATACTATAGGATTAAAAAAAAAAATTGAATTTCATGAAGTTTTGACCAAGTTAAGGTGGTTAGACATATGAACTTTTATATTTTTTAATATTTGTACTAAAAAAATCATAATTAATTATTTACTTGGAAAAAAAATACAAAAAAATATGCATCACATTTGGACATGAGTCCCCTACTTATATGTAAAATCTTATAAAAAAATATTATCATTTTATTGTGGTTAGGGTGGTCAGACACACACCTACTACTTATTTTTTCCCTAAAATTTAAGTACTTCTGCATTGAAATTTCAAAATTTCACCAAATAGATTTAAAAATAAATAAAATAAACCTAGTAGTTTAGAAACTACATTCAATTTTCTACAAGTTCTATTCTTACATATTTTTGAAATAATATAGATAACTTATTCAAATTTTTACGTCAAGTTGCCTAACTCTAATTTTTTGAATTTTATTGCCACTTAAGGGCCTATTTTTCCCATGATGATCCTGCACATTTAAATCATCACCATGTCCATGATCTAGAGTGACAAACACCTGTAGCAACCATGAAGATAAAAATTAAACTACATAAAATTATCGTGAATTTTTTCTATAATAGACCATAAAAGAGAAAATATAATGTCAAATCGACTAATCTATTCCATACCTCTCTCAATGGATCAAAACTGGCTATTGCTGTAGCAACTCCATGGTCCATTGTGCCACCAACATCACTAGGGCTATCTCTTGTCAACAGTTGCAAATGAAACAATATATCAGGTATCATGTTGATATAGGAGAACATAATGTGACATGATCAAGGAATACTTGAATGCAATGTTTATGTTTCTCATCAAATTTTTAGATTTGTATATACGCAAAATTATGAAAACTAGCTAACATAGATTTACAACCCTATTAATGAATAAAGGCTACCTGAGTGTACGTTGTTTGAGGATATGAATTGCAAGGTGTGGAGGAAGGTGCACCAGGAAATTGTTTGAAATCCGAAGGATGTTATGAGACAAACATTCAGATATGACATTCAACTGTTCAAATGCAATAATAATATCTTTAATACTAGTTTCATACATGTGGACTCATTGTCGAGATGTATAAGGGTCTGTAGGAATAGAGCATCCCTCATGAACAGTGCGACCCTGAAATTTCATCATATCAAAGTTCTACTAATTTAGTTATTCTTAAATTTCAAAATATATTTTAATAAACAACATTAAAATAACTTGCTAAATTTTACCTAAGTGTCAATGTCGAATGTATCATTCAGAATATCATTTGTGAAAGCCATCGCCTCTACAACTGACGTAGGATGTGTAGCTGCATCATGAGTACCTTGATAATTGTACGTGCAAACAACACCACAAGTGCCACAATGGTGGGGTGGAGCTCGAGGCCTACACGTCTCCTCCACACCAGGCTTTACTAGAGGACTCACACACTGTAAAATGGTTTGGGTGAGTAAGTCAATCAACTTCAGCGTGTCCACCTCTACATTGTCCTTAACAATGGAAGGAACAACGACATGCTCCACCATGGGTCTGTCCAAGGCTCTCGATGCCAACTGTGGATTACGCCATGCAATAGGTCTATCGTGTGTGGAGCCCCCACCTCTACCTTGGAAGTCTAAGATGTCAAAATAGTTTGGAATTTTATTGAGGACAAACTCGTAATAGATTTTCCTCAAAAATTAGTGTGGCACCTCATGGTTATTGCATGGAGGTTGGTCAAATACCATCCACCACCGCTCCCAAAATTTGTTTCTAATCAAATAATGGTGGCACCAATCGATGGGGAACCTCTTGCATGCATGGAACAAAGTTTCATTTTTTTTTGGGTCTTTAAATAGGGCACACAACTCAGCTTTGCTAATTTTTAGGTTTTTGACATTTGCATATGACAAACCATTAGCATAAAATTGCCTCATCTCATCTCTCTTAGTTGACCAAAAATTCATTTCCTCACTCATTTCTCCTACATGAGTTAAAATTGACTTCAATGATTTAGCAATCCCTCTCCTATAAGGGTGGGTTTTGGCATGCTCGGTTAATATTGCAATTAACTGTTGAATGCCTTTTTTATTGTTTTCAATTTCATTTTGAATATTTTCTTGTGTTCCTTAAGGATGCCTATGAATTGATGGAGGGGTTTTGGGTTGTTCTTGTATAGGAGGCTTTTGATGAGGGGGTGATTGTGAATTCTCAATGTTTTTAGGTGGAGATTCATTCCTTGAGAATTAGAACAAAGTTTTATTATAAAAATTTATTTAAAGTTGCATTCCAAATAAAATTCAAAATAAATAGAATAAAAATACACAACTCTTTGCAATCTTCGACCTCTCTGATGTGTTGGCGACATCCTCGTGGAATATGGCAAGCTAAGGATGCAAAGAATGGAGGAGATTTGGTGAGTGTGAGTTGCAAATCTTAAATCTTTCTTCTCAAGCCACGGGTTGAAGATAAAATGACGGTTCCAAATCCAACTTTTGCATTTTATGTCTAGAAAGACATTTGGTGTGTGCCAAAGGCCTTATTTCAGGGTTTTTTTTATCGTTTTTTCAATTTGGCACCTAAATTGTGTCATAGATTGGTGCCCCCTGTATCATTCTTTATCCTGATAGTCTCTAACTTCTTGAATGTAAGCCATTTCACCTTTTTGTGCATTAGCTCATATTCATCCTTGCAGTTTCTAATGACATCTTCATTTTCATCAACCTAATGGCAAATCAAACCTTCTAATACATTTCCTGACCTTGTCTATGAAACATTTAGGGTCAAAATTCTTGGAATTTAACTGAACTAACCTATATTCCCAAAGAATTTCTTTAAGCCTATCTAATCCCTCTTTATAAAAGTAAAATGTAAAAAGGCAGTAACATAAGGGAAAAATACCATTTTCTTTGTTTGCCTAAATGAAAGTGATCAGTCTCATTTAATTGCCACATAATTTCTATGAATGCCAACCTAGGTGTCACAAATTTGGGTAGCACATGGGAGCCTTGAGGGCATCCATATACTCTAATAACAACTGACTTCTCATGGAGGTAATAATCTCCCTAGTTATGTTGTTCTCCTAAGTCCAACCTCCACTCTTTAGGCCTAAGGAAATCTAAAATTTTCTTTTGTAATATGCTTCTAGGTCGACCCAACCTTTCCATGACTTGTCTTACAAATCATATCTAAAAAAAAATAGTTAGAGGCACTACAATGTTTGTCCCAAATATGGGTCCAACATAGAATTGGGAGATCATTTCCATTTTTATCTTTCATGTCCAGTTGTAAAAGTCTACTAAAATGATCTTTCCCTTTATACAAAAGCATATGGAAAATGAGAATATAGCAAATGAAACTCATCTTTGGCTCCTTACCACTTTGCCTTCTATTAATGTCCACTAGCCGATTGTGAATAACATCAACTAAAAAGTGGTATAATCAAAGTCACTATTGATAGAAGGATGTTGTACATCAATAGCCATATACATAAGAGGTTTCTCCATTTTTGAGACTACATCTTGTCCCAACACCTGACACAATGCCCAATATGTGTTTCTAAAATAGTCTTCAAAAGACTTGACATCAAAAGGCTTATGTTCAGTATCAGATATTCTCAAATACTTTCCATAGAATATTTATATCTAAACCTAGGGAGCCATTTCACTTTGAAGCTATTTATGTCTTTCCTGTATTTTCTTCTGAAAGAATGAATGTCTATAACCTTTTTGGCAGTCACATTGAGTCTAAAAACCTCACAAATAAAATCATTGGTTATATCCATTATGACACTTCCATCTAATGACTTAATTACTCTGATATTTTTATCATACCCAAAAGAAAGGAATATAATGAGTTCCACATTTATAAATACATTAAGAACAACCAAATTCCCCAAATCATGGGTCCATGCATTGGAGATAGGGGAATGCCAATTTCTTTTTCCATACCAGTGTAGGAACAATTCCCACCCAATGACTATCTCATCCTCATACTTCAACTCAACATCTCTACAATTTTGGTTATTTCTACGATCCCCTCTACTGCATTAGGAACAAGGTTACGTTGACATTGAGGATTTTTCGAGGAACCCAACAACTGGGCCAAAATATCGTCCTCAAAGGGTATTTTAGATGTAGAGCCAAAGGGTTGGGTGTTTGACCGACTCTTAATTCCAGAATGATTTAAAACTAATTTATATAGTATTTTGCAAGAGATTTTTTAAACCTAATAATGAGCTTCAAGAATAACAATGGTGGTTTTTTCCAAGAAGAGCATTCCTATTTTTTAGTTTAGCTCAAGATGACGTGAAATGGGTGCACCTCTTCGGTTTTTGCTACTATACCGAACCAAATAAATGAATTGAAAATTTATGAAGGAAATTATGAGCCATCATTTGTCACATCTGAAATTACTTCTTGTTCACACGAGTGAAGTTAATTTATCTACCCATATATTGATTTTGAATGTGGGTCATCCATCTTGAAAGCAATGTACAAATCTAAAATTTCAATGATGAGTAAAGCCTTAATTTTCTTGAAAAGGATGAAACCATCCTTTTTTCCCAAGAAAATTCTCCCATGTCCCCAATGTTAATATTGTCACACAATGTCCTTCCATAGTTAGGCAACGAAGAAAAGGACATTATGCTATGGGCCCGTGGACTTGCAAAATACTTTTTCTTCTACCACATAATAAATATAAAATAACAAAACTACAAAAAAGTAAAGTTTTTGATTTTGATTTAATATATGATATTAAAGGGGAACTTCCTAGATAAAGGGGATGCAGGACTCATGACATCGATACCCATAAGTCATAACTTAAACTTAAAGACCAGTCAAAAAGTGTCCTTCCACGATTCCACAACCAAGAAAAGGACATTCCACTATGGGCTTGCAAAATTGTGGAATCCTTTTTTAACTTCCACCACGTAATGAACATAACACAACAAAATTATAGAAAACTAAAGTTTTTGATTTTGATTTTATATCTGATATTAAAGGGGCGCTTCCTAGCAAAAGGGGATGCAGGACTCATCGCATCGACACCCATAATTCATAACTTAAAGATTGGTCAAAAAGTGAATGATATCAACAAAAAAACATAAGAACGCTAGGCTTTTAGGATAATAGGGTTTTAGAAAGCCCTAGGTTGTAGACCTAACAACCCTACTTTAACCAATTGAGGATTACCAAGAATTTAATATTTCAAATCGTAGTTGATATTTTAGATTGTATTTGATATTTGATATTGTATTCCTTGAAATTATGCATCAGATTGAATAAATTAACATATTATTAATAATTTCATATTTCAATTGTGTTAAACATGTACTCAATGATTCATCAATCAAATCAATGCTTAATAAAAAATCAAAAATAGTAGCATATACAACAATGAACACCAACAATCATTTAATGTGTATCTAGTAGTTGAAAATAGACTTTTTCTTCAGATGATAAAATAAATAATACAGATAATTGAACATCAACATATTATTGAATTTTAGTTTTTTATTGATTTTCATGTGAAGGAATACATAGAGGCAATGCAAAATATTTCTCAAAGAGAACTCTGCACAAAGCTAAGTTGGAACTTGGAAACTCATATTATCAATATCAAATCACTGTATAACCTTTTCTAGCAACTTCCACTGTCCAGGTAGTGGAATTGTCATTTTTTCTAACTGGTTTTGTTTGACTTGAAAATTTGTTAACAATTCATGATTGAAATTAGAACCCAACTTGAATGTTTCAATCAAAATTGCATTCAAGGTTATCAATGGCTTGATGGAATCCAAATAGTTTGCCACATCTAGGTTTTGAGGAAACTAGTCCAAATCAATCTTCCTTGCACCCTCCATATTCTTTCTAAAATCATCCTTTCCAATGAATTTATCATTTGTGTTAAAATCCTCTGGCAAACCAAGCTCTGTGAAGTTCTTTACTTTTTCATCTAGTGTATTCATCTTGTTTGAACTAGATGCACAATTATGTTGTTTCACGCATTATCAAGCATTTTTGAATGATAGATGACAACATCATTGAGGCAACAAGCCGATTATTAATCCATTTTGATTTTAATTCATTGTCACTGGCTTTGTAGACTATTTGTTGAACTTGATTCATAGATTACTCTAATGCCAACACATTTTTTTTGTCCATTAAATATTTGTTGAGCTTCTTATAATGTAGTCTGATAGAATCAATCATTTGAAACAATTCACACAAATGATCAATCCTTTGCATTATTTCATCCTAGATCTTTTTTTTTATATACCTTATTGTTTCTCTATAAACTGTAGTTAACATATTTTGACAAGAGTTAATTTCATTTTTTTCTTCTATTAGCACTACAACCAATCTTTCTTTTCTTTTTCTCTCTTTCTCCAATTTTTGTTCCCACTATTCATTTCCTTTCCTAAAGCTTTGTCTTAATTTTTTTGAAGTGGATTTTTACTCATCATATTTATTTTTTCTCTCATCTAACCTTTACTTCAGTTCATGCACTTCTCTCTCATTTTGTTTATCCTCTTTGCTTGTTGATATAGAGGAAATTTTTTATTTCTTTTTGCTAATTCATTTCTCTGGTTATCTATTGCTTTCCTCTTTGCTTTCTCATTTACTAGGTCTTCCTGTAAGTTTTATATTTGAGTCTACAATATTTTTCTCTCTCTCTCTTCCTCTATCAATGATGCGTACACCAATTCATTTTTTTTCTTTGATACATTAATTTTGTCAGTATTTTTGAGTCCAAAAAAATCAAATTGGAAATTGCTCACTTGAAATTCAGATTGATCCATTTGATTTTTTGGTTTATTTTGAATTTTTGGAACAAAAATCATGTACTCCATGATTTATTTATTTGTGTCAAATTTGGGTAATACCATGGTTGTTGCAGGCTCTTAAGTTATTGTTGGAAAATGTGCCTCAATTTACTGGCTTGGACCTCTAAGAGAGGCTTGACGAACTTATGCCCTTGTCACTTTACCATGGAGTTCTATTTTGGTCGGCTTGACCCTTTTCTCATTGAGACTTAGTTTGATCGGCAAGACCCTGAGGGTTATCACAATGATGGGCTAGCGAGCGTGGAGTTGGATTTGGATTTATTGATGGATCGGTCACTCATCGGTGGGAGGCAATGCTATGCCTCACCCATGTGCCAATGTATTGCCTCAATGACTGCACTTGGTTTCATCTGATGGTGTTGGTTTCTTTTTGCAGCATCCAAAGGCAAGTACCTTTGTTACCGTTTTAGCCAACTGGAATAGTTTGTGCACTTGACATGTGGCAGCTTGTCAAAGTGGTGAGTGCAGCAAAGACAAGGTGGGCCCTGAGTTGCTTTATGCATAGGGGTTGTCTGGTCATGGACACGTGTCAGTGTGTCGATAGTTCCTTGGGGAATCTAGCGGATGCCACTAGGGATTCCCTAAAGGAGCTCCAATGACTTCCACGTAAGCCAAAGCAAAGAGTGTGAACGGTGGACACGTGGCAACCTCATAAGCTTGTTTTGGGTGGGCTCATGGGAATCTTGGAGATTCCCTCCTGGATGTGCCAAAACCTCCTGAGCGGTGAACACATGGCTTGTGGGACTTGATAAAGCTAGTGGTCGGTGTTTTGGCAAAAGCGATTGATTGCCGCCCCAGAATGTTATGTCTTTGTTAGCGATAGCGAAGGGATTTCAGAGCCCGATGACCGTTGACCAATCAGTGCTCAATCAAGCAACAAAACGAATAGAAGTGTGACACATGGAAATTTATCATTGGTTATTTTTTGCACCATTGTTGCAAAAAAAAATTTATTGCTAGAAGCTGGATTGGTGAAAAGCGATATATTTTGCAAATCAAAATGAGATCGGATTTTATCGGTTGGTAGAACCTGAATTTGGTAATTTTTGTGCAACGAATTTATTGCGGGGGTGACTTGATGCAGGATTGCAGGTGGATCTGATCTAAGATCGATTTGGCATGTCGGTGAAGGACTGAAATTAATGCACCCTGATTGGTGGTTGATGAGAGACTTGTAATATTTGATTAGGACCAGAAGTCGGAACAGTCTAAAAAAGAAGAATCTGAAAAAAAGGAATATTGAAAGGGTTGATGAGTTTGCATTCACTGTATGCTTAAATAACATTGTAACAATGAGTGCATGAAAACTCAAGTGTTTCTGTGAGCTAACTATCAGAGAGTGAGGAACGTATCTTTGTATGTAATTTTTACTTGTTGTAATACAAAGTGTCTTTCTCTTGGTGTGGTGGGTTTTTTTCGAAAGGGTTTTCCCACATAAATCTGGTGTTATCTCTGTGTTTCATTTCCGATTTCTTGTTATGCTTTGTTTTTTATTCTTAGAAGTAGAAAAGTTAAAAATTTGGTCTTTGCACTTGTCCTCTATGGTTTTAGCATTGGAAAGCATTTTCTGCACCTCTTCTTTTCCTTTCAAGTGGTATTAGAGCTTGGCTAGTTGTGTGATCCTTGTTAGTAGGGTTGGGTTTTTGTGCTAATACTGTTCCAGTGGGAGTCTTACAAAGTTAGGACCAAGTTCTTCTAAGATGGTGAGTACATCAAGAAGATTTGATATTGAGAAATTCAATGGCAGCAACTTTGAGTTGTGGAAACTCAAAGTGGAAGACCTGTTAATGGATAGAGACCTATGGGTAGCAGTGTCTAGAACTATGCCACTAGGTATGAAGCAAGAAGAATGGGACATCGCAGATAGAAAAGTGAGAGGTCTAATAAGAATTTTTCTGGCCGATTCTATACTCCTAAACATCCATGAGGAGAAGACTACAATTTTTCTGTGGAAGAAGCTTGGTGATATTTATCAGGGAAAGACTTTGGTAAATAAGTTATTCCTAACGAGGAATTTTTACTCCTTGAAGATGGAAGAAGGTGCATATGTTGCAGACCATTTGAACTCATTTAATATGAGTGTTGCTCAGTTAGTGTTTGTGGGTGTGAAGATAGAGGAGGAGGATCATTGCATGCTCCTATTATGTCCATTACCTAACACTTGGGATCATCTGGTGATGGCTATTAGAAGTACGACTTCTACTTTCAAAATGGAAGACGTGGTTTCTTCGTTGTTGTCTGAAGAGATGCGGAGGAAATATTTAGAGATGGCCAAAGAGGCCCTTGTTGTTCGAGGTAGATCGAAGGAGAAATTCAAGAAGGACAAGAAGTCCAAATCTAAATCTATAGGGAGATCAAATTCTCTTGGTAAAAATTCCAAGGTGATGCTGGAATTGTGGGCAGCCTAGCTATATCTGAAAGGATTGTTACAAGAAGAACAAGAAGAAGAGTAACTCTTTAGAAAATGACTCTTCTTAGAGTGATGCAGATGCCTTAATTGCAGCCTTGGTGACTCAAGCATCAAATGATGTCTGGCTGGTTGACTCAGGTGCATCTTTTCACATGACATCTCATAGAGATTGGTTCACAAGTATGAGAAGTATGATGGTGGAAAGGTGTACCTAGTGAGTGATTCAACTTTGGAGATTTTTAGCTAAAGAAGATTCAAAATATAGTTCCCTAATGTTAGAATCAAATGGACTGGTGGCATATTCAACATACCAGGTTTGGCTCATAACTTACTTTCTATTAGTAAGTTGAATGATGCTGGTGTTGAAGTTTCTTTCTCAAAAAAAGGATATAAGATGGCTAGAGGCATTATGGTGTTGGCTAAGGGTGTTTGTATTGGCACTCTATATACGTTGGATGCATGACCTATTCAATGCAACAATGCCTCTATGAAGTCAAGCAAAACTAATCATGATGAGAAGGAGAAAGACACTTCTCTGGATACAAATGTGATGGAGGTGAAACACCCAGGGGAGAAGACCATGTTGTGGCATCATAGACTGGAGTCACATAGGTCAGAAAGGTTTAAAAACCTTAAAAAATAGAAATATTATTGAAGGGCTTGTAGATTTTAATCTTGACTTCAATTTATGCGAACATTGCATTTATGGAAAGAAACGTGTTTCGTTTTCCTCGAGTTCTCATAAATCTTCTGGTGTATTGGACTATGTTCATTTTGATGTGTTTGGTCTAGTAAATGTTCCTTCATTATCAAAGTCTAGATATTATGTTTCTTTTATTGATGACTATTTAAGAAGGGCATTTATATACTTTCTTAAGAGTAAATCAGAAGTGTTTAGTCATTTTAAAGAGTTTAAAAAAATTGGTAGAGAATCAGACTGGAAGGAAAATAAAATGGTTGAGGATGGATAATGGTGGTGAGTTTTGTTCTGCAGCATTTGATAGATACTATAAAGACCATGGGATTAAAAGGCATAAAACTACACCCGATACTCCACAACAAAATGGAGTTGCTAGAATTTTGAACAAGATGATGTTTGAAAAGGCAAGGAGTATGTTGAGTAGTGTTGGTCTGGAGTAGAAGTTTTAGGATGAGGCCATGGCTACAACATGTTACTTGGTAAATCATTCTCCTTGCTTTGCTCTTGTTGATAAGACACCTTTGGAAGCATGGTCTTGTAAGAAGCCTTCTCTGAGACATGTTTGTGTCTTTGGCTGTGAGGCATATCCATATGTGCCAAATGAGAAAAGATCTAAGCTGGAGAACAAGGTTGTTAAATGTATCTTTATTGGCTATGGTGTTGGTGTGAAAGGATACAAACTTTGGAACCCCATTACTGAGAAGGTTTTGTATAGAAGAAGTGTAATATTTCATGAGTTGAAACCTTCTACAGTTGATCCACAGCTAGCGACGGATCAAAGAGAAAAGAAGAATGATGCACTTGAGATTCTCCAAACTCTAGAAAAGGGAGAACTGCATGGTGTACCTAAAACTAAGGAGAGCTCTAGCAGATCTGAGAGTTCTGAAGATGAAGAACCACAACCTCAGCCAGTGAGATGGTATACATGTCAAAAACAACAACCTGATAGGTATGGTTTCTCCATTTTGGATTTGAATTGTGCCTATGCTTTAATTAGTAGCACTGAGGATCCTAGGACTGTTAAAGAGGCAACTAATATGCCCGATGCAAATTACTGGTTGGAAGCCATGAATGAAAAAATGAAATCATTGAAAAATAATGAAACCTAGGATTTGGTACCTTTCTATGAAGGAAGAAAGTCTGTTGGTTGTAAATGGGCATTCAAGAAGAAGAATGGTCTTGAGGGCAGTGCTGAAAAGTATAAAGAAAGGCTAGTTGCAAAGGGGTATTCCTAGGTAGAGGGAATTGATTATGAAGAAATATTTTTCCATGTAGCTAAGCTAACATCTATCAGATTTCTACTATCACTTGCAGCCTCGTATGACTTAGAGATCAAACAGATGGATTTAAAAACAACGTTTCTCCATGGAGAGCTAGAAGAAGAAATTTGCATGTCCCAGCTTGAGCACTTCGGTGAAAAAGGTAAAGGAAACCTAGTATGCAAGTTACTGAAAATCTTTGTATGGTTTGAAGAAGTTGCCTAGAATGTGGTACCAGAAGTTTGACACTTTTGTGTTGTCTATGGGATTTGTGAGATCAAAATCTTATCATTGTGTGTATTATAAATCTGAAAATGATCGTGTGCTTATTATTACCCTATACGTGGATGATATGTTGTTCATAAGAAATAGTAAGTCTATGATTTCTGACCTTAAATCTTAGTTGTTTGAAAAGTTTGAAATGAAAGATCTGGGCGCAGCAAGGTATATTTTGGGGATGAAGATAACTAGGGACAAAATGGGCAAAAAGCTTTGGGTAAGTTAGAGTAAATATGTCAACACAGTTCTGGAAAGATTTCGTATGGATGATTGCAAGTAGCTAGTTGTTCCAATTCTACAAGGAACAAAGTTATTTTTTCAAGATTTTCCAGAATCTTCTACTAAGATGGAGGACATGACTAGGGTTCCTTATGCAAGTTTTGTTGTCAACCTAATGTATGGAATGGTTTATACAAGACCAAAAATTTCCCAAGTAGTGGTAGTTTTGAGCCGTTTTATGGAAAATCCAGGAAGGTCACATTGGGATGTTGTGAAGAGAGTGTTTAGATATTTAAAGGGTACTTCAAAATATGCTTTGTGTTACCATGGAAACTTGTTTTTGTCACATAGAATTCTCAACATTCATGGATATGTGGATTTTGATTGGGCAAGGGACATTGAAAGAAGAAGATCCACCAATGGATACACATTCATATTAAATGGTGGTGCAGTTAGTTAGATGAGCAAGCGATAGGTTGTAGTCACTTTATCCACTATAGAAGCAAAACACATGGCAGTAACACACACTTGCAAAGAAATTGTTTGGCTAAGTCATTTATGTTCTAATATTGGTTTTAATACAAGGCAGATTACAATTTTTTGTGATGGTCAGAGTCCCATTTGTTTGGGAAAGAATCTTACTTTCCATGTCAGGATAAAACATATCAATGTGCAGTATCACTTCGTGAGAGATATGGTGGAGGATGGAAAGTTTTCTTTAGAGAAGGTGGATACATTGAAGAATGTTGTTGATGCATTGACAAAGCCAGTGAGCATAGACAAGTTTAGATGGTGTGCAAGCTTGATGGGCCTTGGGGCCTATGACTGCAAATAAATTCAATGTCCGGAGGAAGCTAGTAAGTCTTCATCAAGTGGGAGCTTGTTGGAAAATGTGCCTCAATTTATTGGCTTGGACATCTAAGAGAGGCTTGATGAACTTATGCCCTTATCGATTTATCGTGGAGTTCTCTTTTGGTCAGCTTGACCCTTTGGTCACTAAGACTTAGTCTGATTGGCAAGACCCCAAGGTTTATCACAATGATGGGCCAATGAGTGTGGAGTTGGATTTGGATTTATTGGCAGATCAATCACTCATCAGCGGGAGGCAATGCTATGCCTCATCGATGTTCCAATGTCCTGGATCAACAACTATGCTTGGTTTCATCTGATGGTGCTAGCTTCTTTTTGTGAGATCCAAAGGAAAGTAGCATTGTTACCCTTTTAGTCGAGTGGAATAGTCTATGTGCTTGACATGTGGCGGCTTGTCAAAGTGGTGAGCACAGCGAAGAGAAGGTGGGCCCCGAGTTGCTTTATGCGTAGGGGTTATTTGGTCATGGACACATGTTAGCGTCTCGAGAGTTCCTTGGGGAATCCAGCGGATGTCACTAGGGATTCCCTGAAGGAGCTCCAATGACTTCCACATAAGCCAAATCAGAGAGCATGAATGGTGGACATGTGGCAACCTTGAAAGCTCATTCTGGGCAAGCACATGGGAATCTTGGACATTCATTTTTTCCCTCCTATGCAGTGAACACATGGCTTATGGGACCTAATAAAGTTGGAGGTCGAGTGTTTTGGTGATAGCGATTGATTGCTACCCCATAATGTTATGTCTTTGTTAGCGATAGTGAAGGAATTTTAGAGCCCGATGACTATTGACCGATCACAGCTCGATCAAGAAACATAACGAATAACAATTCGACATGTGGTGATTTCTCATTGGTTTTTTTTTGCACCATTGTTGCAAAACAACATTTATTGTCAGAAGCTGGATTGGTGAAAAGCGATATATTTTGCAAATCAAAATGAGATCAGATTTTGGCAGTTAGTAGACCCGAATTTGGTAATTTATGTGCAACGAATTTATTGTGGGGGTGGATCGATGCAGGATTGCAAGTGGATTCGATCTAAGATTGATTTGGCATGTCAGTGAAGGACTAAAATTAATGCACCCTAATCGGTGGTTGATGAGATACTTGTAATAGTCGGTTGAGACTAAAAGTCAAAATAATATGAAAAAGTATAATCTGAAAAAAAGGAATACTGAAAGGGTTGATGAGTTTTCATTCACTATATGTCGAGATAGCATTGTAATAGTGAGTGCATGAAAAATCAAGTGCTGATGTGAACTAACTATCAAAGAGTGAGGATTGTATCTTTGTATGTAATTTTTACTTACTGCAATACAAAGTGTCTTTCTCTTGGTGTGGTGGGTTTTTTCCCGAAAGGGTTTTCCCACTTAAATCTAGTGTTATCTTTGTGTTTGATTTTTTGGTTTCTTGTTATGCTTTGTTTGTTCTTCTTAGAAGAGAAATGTTAAAAAGTGGGTATTTGCACTTCTCCTTTGTGGTTTTAGCATTG
Organism: Sequoiadendron giganteum; assembly: GCA_007115665.2. Taxonomy (NCBI): domain Eukaryota; kingdom Viridiplantae; phylum Streptophyta; class Pinopsida; order Cupressales; family Cupressaceae; genus Sequoiadendron; species Sequoiadendron giganteum. The sequence continues at coordinate 817,454,267 of CM021101.1, forward strand.
GGAAATCATTTTCCGCACCTCTTCTTTTCCTTTCAATTATAACAGTCACTATTTCCATTAGTTGCTTCTTTTCAGTTTTATACGATTTTGATATCTTTTTAAACTCTTCAATGTAATCAAAACTTGGGAACACAGGAACAATGGAATGCTTGAATGGAAAAGGACTAAGAGTACTTGTAGTTTCTAATGTTATCGCAACCACACTAATTGGGAATGGGGGAGTGCCTGGAAATAACTCCTTTGTGGTGGAAATGGTAGTGTGACTTGTACCTATCAAAATCCTTTGCATTTTTGGTATGCCTTGATCACTTGGTGTTTGTGTGGTATCTTGTATTAATGTCCTCTTGTGTGTAATTTTTTTTTTTAGCACATCTTGACCACTACTAGTACTAATACCCATACCATTTCCACCAGTGGCGGTGCTAGTTGCACTAGGCTCTCCACCATGGGCATGTCCTAGTTGTGATTGTATTTGACCATGAGGATTAGGATTTGAAGCTCTAACAAAATGAATTGTTTCAAATATTCTTGCATTCCCTTGGTCTACTTTATTATCTCCAAGGCCTCGATTATCAACAGGTTTTCAATGGTCTACATCTACTACCATACAAATGCCTTGTCCTTGGGACCACAAACCACCACCTTCATAACCCATTTTTTCAGCTATGGCTTCTCCTAAAGTATATGCTTATTTTGTAGCCTCACTTAAACCAACTTTGACATATATTTGTTCTTCCCTATCATCATTAGTTTCTTGATCTTCATTTTCTTTTGGATGCTCTATTTTCCACAATTTGCTGAACTCACGATCTTCTTCATTATCTCCAAATTTTGCATGAGTTCTTGGTTCACCTAGCTCCTTCCTCGTAGACCAAAAGGCAATAATTTTTTATCGTGTCCAATTTTAATCTATAACTTCATTATTATATAATCTAACATGTTTACTCTACTAGATGGTTTATCACTTTTTTCATAAAAATTTTTGTACCTCCTTATTGTTTTTTGGTGCAATGCTATAATTTTTGTTAACAATTACTTAAAAGAAATACCTTTCTCAGCATTACTTTTCTCCTTTGCTATTTTGACCTCATCCCAAGAATCCTTGTTTCTCAAGTATTCAAGTAAGGGTTTACTTTAATGTTGAATTCTACTTGCAACATTCGTATTGGCCACAATCATTGATTTAATGGTGTCACACGGGTCATACTATCAATGACAAGCAACATCAAAATTAAAAAAATTAAAAATATCATGTGCCTTACTAAATGCTTTTCTCTTGAATGTGAACCATACACATGAAAAAGGTAAAGAAGGAAATAAGGTCTTCTTCTATTGATTTCCAAAGTATAGTTCATCAGCAATCTACATATTCCAATGCAAAAATGATTTTTGTCGCATGTATTGGAATCTTGTCTGGCTCTACTCCTAATCCATAAAATCTTAGCAAAATATATTCTTCTATTAAGTACCAATCAACCTTTTCCTAGTTGAATGCAATTTCTACATAAAATAGGAAATATAGGCATTGGAGTATTTGTACTTTCTTGATGCAATGGAGCCAAAAATTAGTCCATAAAATGATTGTAGTTCCTTCAAGAATCATGCATCCTTATCTCAGTGGTCCAATCATATACTAGAGACATTTTATTTTCCTTGGTATTTGTATAGGGTTGAATTTGAAGCTTGTTGGTCTGAAAGATTCCACTAAATTTGAATAGAAAAGAATAGAAAAAGTAGGTTGTGAACCTAAATGTCTTAGTGGAATTTGAGTGTGTTGGTTGTTTTTAAAGAACCAAGAAAATGTCACTGAGCATCTATGAATTTTCTAGATTCAATCCTTGAATACTCAAGAGGTGATTGTCCAACGAATGAGAGGAATCTATAATGCTTCCCTCTTGCGCTTTGGGCTCTACAAAAACTAGGAGGGTGATCCCACAATGTGTATCCTAAAATATTCTAAACAATTATATCACACATTGTATAATAAACAGATATATTCCCATTGAAATGTTGATTAGATGAAATCCTCTAAGAAACTAGCAATTCATTTAAAAGGATTAAACACCTAAAGCTGAGTATACAAGATAGCACCAAATTGAAACAAAATAAATCAATTCTACACTTGTTTAATAATTTTGTTCTCAAATTGAAACATTAGAACCATAGGAAATGCTTTAACACTTGTTAGATTAGTGTCCTATCTTAGGGCAAGGAGTCAAATCACAATAAATTAAACTATAAGGTAAGTTTAATTTCAAACAACCATGATCTCTATGTAATTGCATTCCAATACACATATCAAATTCTCATATTCTATGACTACTTATAAAATCCACTAAATACTAACATGAACTCATTCTTTAATCAAGGTATTTTAACTGATTCATTAAATCAGAGCCAGAATTAAAACATATTTCACTATAAAGCACAATGAAAATTAATGAAAGAACATTGATTGGGTTTCCATGAATAATTCATATGTAATATTACAGATGGAGAGAAAATAGACTTAAATTTTTACATTGTTCATCTAGACATGCCTAAAAACCATACAATTTACAAAACTTATTCACTTGACACAAAACCTAACATATAGACTCAAAATGTATTTTCTCTATGTTAAACATTTATATTTTTAGATCCATAATTTAAAAAGAGACCCATACCAATGACCCAAAATTCTCTTTTATAAGAAACAAGGGAGCAAAACAAGCCTCAATCCAAAAGTACACTTTTCACATTCCCATTTGATAACTCATATCGATCATTCCATGAGGAATGGTTACAACAAATTGAGAGAATATTCTCCTATGAGACAAAGTCACATTCCAACTGGTGGAGATTCTCATGCCTTCCAAAAGGTAGTTTTTTGAAGAGAGTGGTCTTCAAACTGTTGAAGCATCTTTATTCCTCATCATTAAAAGATAGAAAGGAGTGCAAAAGGAAAGAACAATGTGGATTAGTATCTAGGTCAGCCTCCAAAACTAGTCCAAGTCACCAACAGTCAACATTTATCTGCCACATCTTGAATTAGGAGGAGCATACCTTATATACATTACAATTTCTAAGGCTATACCCATATTATACTTGACCATGTATATATGTTCTCCATGATTGTGTCTACAACTCCAACTCATCAATGAATGTCTTCTTCCACAATTCGTACTCTATTTCAAAAGTTGAACTAAAACCCAGGAGTTCATCCATCCTCTTTCTATAAGGAACATACATAGCCATTACTAAATTGGCTTCTTTGTCAAAGTCTTCTAGGAAACTAATGGTGAAAGATAAATTTTCAAGAGTATTTTTCAATAAATCAATATCAACATTCTCACATATGAGGGATGCTTGAGCAACAATAGTTGTATCCACTTGATCTTTCTATGTCTGCATAGGTTTTAATTCATCATGTGTATGTTGAATATTAGGCAACAATCCCAATTCTGCCTTATCAAATTTTGAATTTAACTTCTTTATTTTTTCTTCCAAAGGAGAAACATACCCTTGAAACCCTTTCTTATCAATTTTATTAACAAATTTATATGTTGGGCCAATCTTTGGATATTTGTCCTTTTAATGTGTAGACCTAAATGCTATAAGATTGAAATTGTCAACCTTTGGGATCCATCTATCCATGATTGGAGTAGCCAAATCTTTGTCTCTTTGAGAAAACTTAATTGATTGCAACATTAAAGAATAGTTTGAATGAATTCCATTCAAATTGTGTTGAATCTTCATATTCATATGCTGCAAAACCACATTAACAACCTTCAAACTATTACCATAAACTGTGTCCTAAACTTGTGACAACCATTTCTTATATTCTTCAATTTGCTAAAGCAATTGATCCTTTGTGGGCTCATCTGATGGAGTTGCAATTGTTTCCTGACCCAAATTATATGGCACCATTGCTAATGATTGCTCTAGTTGATGAGGAGGAGATTGGAGATGTATCGTTGAGAAAGTAGGTGCAACATAAATCAAACCTAATGGGCCCTAGGTCTTCAATGTTTCTACCTCTTTCTTGAAAAATTCCACCTTTGTTTCCAGCTCAACCACCTTTCTTTGTATCTTATTATATTCATCAATGATATCATTGAATTTTCTTCTGTACAAGTCGCTTTCTGTAGTGACATTCTTCATTGTTGCCATAGTGAATTTAGAAACATTGAGTGTCATCTTTGTTGCTTTGATTGTTGGAGTGTCAGAGACTCTTTTAATGATCAACTACCCACTAAAGTTGGTTGGCTCTGCAACTTTTGGTTTTCTAGACCCTAGAGATAATGATCAAAGGGCCAAGGCATCCCATTATTCACTAAAATCTGACCCTTGTAATGATAATTTGGCTTCCTCCTCTATTTGAAATAAGGGTTTTTCATGTTGCCTTATTGTGTCCAACACAACTGCATCTAAAATATCTCACTCTAGCAACAATAACACTCCACTTTATGCACCAATTCTCTGCCTTATTCAGGTGTGATGTTTTGAAATTTATTCTTCATCATTTCCTTACATTTTCTTGAATAACCTCTTCAATAATTTTTGGGTGCAAGCTCCTTTCCTTAGCAACATTCTCTAAATACTCCTAAGCCTTATCTCTCCAAACAATATCCTTAAATTCTTTGGTTTGCACAAAATAATAATCCTTCAAAATATTTGTGCAAGCCTCATGCCTTAGATCATCATCATTGTTTAAGCCATTGAAATCTGCTTTTCCTAGTCTAAGGTTTCTCTCTCACTTCCCTTGGGGGAGAAGACATTGCTTGTTTGACCTCTTCTTTGATGACAAGGATGTCATCTTCTTCTGACCGAGTATAATCAACCATCCCTCCTGCCTCAATCCTCTACCTCTTGGGTAGTGGCTGCTCAGATAGAGATGGACCTCTAGGAGGTGAATCAAGGTCTATTATAGTAGGGGGAGCTTTTCTTGGAGGAGATGGTACTGACCTCACAAGAGAAGATAATCTTTACCCCTCTGATGTAGTAGGGGTTGGAAGTGTTTGTTGTTTCTTTATTACTTTCTTCTTCTTGGAGTACACTCTAACTTTGTGTGATGGTTGATAAGAGGGTCTCTCCTCCTCTATTCTTGTTGGTTCTTCTTCAACAGTCGTTGCCTTCCCTTTATTTTTAATTGTGTGTTCCTCCCTAAATACAACCACTATATTCTCAAAATGGTCAAGTACATAAATGACCCTATTTAACTCACCCTTAATATTTTGAAGAGGGTCATAATCGGGATCCGACCTTGTGATTTTATCCACCATTTTAATGAAGGCGAGATACATTGCCTTACTTTCATCCTAGATTTCAAAGTAAAAAATATTCCTGATCACATCCCTAGGAAAGTAAAAATTGTGGACAAAGGGACCACCTTTGATCCTTGCCCTCAAAGAAGAAATGAAACCTTTTGAGTCATGGTTCCTTGGACACATAGTTTTCAACCTGTAAGGTGCAATAATTTTCTCCAAGCCTTTCCATCCTCCCTTTTCCATCACAAAATCTGAAAACAAAGTCCACTCAAAAAAGAATGAGCCTTTATTCTGTTTCTCAGGTAAATGCACATTTTTTGCTGCCCCCAATTGCCTCATAACTTCAATAAAACTAATCCATAGGGGAAAATATCTTGTTAATGCATGTGGGTTCACATTTGTGCCATAGATCTTGAAGATTTTTGTACTAGGGTATGAAATTATGGCCCCCCAACTATGAGTTAATTTCAAATCAGGCCTCCTTTTCAATTGGTAGATTGAAAATAAAAAATCTTCTCAATTTAGAGGAATTTTTATTTTGGAAGACAACATAATCGTACTTCAAGTCATCCTTATCCAAAATTTGAGTCCAACACTAGAAAGGAATTTCAATACCCTCTTGTACCTTTTGCAGTGTTATGTCTTCAACAAAATTATTCTCTCCTTTGTATAAGAACATATGAATCAAGAGAGAGTACCACCAGAACCTCACCCAATCCTGTCGTCCTTAAGTGCAAATAGACCCTGATGAATTATTTTTTCTAGATACATGGCATAATAATACACTACATTATAGGCTAGGTGTTGAAGCTGTGCTGCCATATACATGTAACTTATTGGCATGGTTGATGGTGGACCAAAATCAATAATTTGACACATGAAGAATTATTTTTTTCTTGAATAAATTTGTGAAGTACTTCATGGGGAAGGGCTCCTTTTCATCCTTGCCATTTTTTTATTTGTTTCCTTGATTTACCAACACCTTTACTTGTATTATGCATGGGAAACATTGTTAACCTAAACATAGCCTTTGCTTTCTCATATTCTGCTTTGAAAGCTTTGAGGTCAATGGGAATCATATCCTAACTCCATTCATGTAACTTGAAGATCTCTATAATATCCTCTTTGGTTATCTTCACCATTTAAACACCATCATATGCCCTGACCACTCTGGAAACATGATCATACCTCATAACTATATCTTTCAGTAAATCCACACCCATGTATACATTTGGCACTATTAACTTCCCCAAATCCAATCTCTAGGGGTTATAGATAGGAACTCCAAAATTTTCGTTTCCATACCAATTTTGGAACATTTACCACCTTATGTATGGTACATTGACATATTTGATATAGCATTATTTGTCAACTAAACCCTCTTTAATTTTAGGGCCTTGAAACAGAGCTATTCCCTAGGCCTTTTTGTTGGTTGAAGGTTCCAATTGGTCAAGGATATCTTGGGAAACAAGCCTTGATGTGGGTTTAGAACCAAAAATTTGAGTCTTGGGAGCCAATGGTGATAGGTAGATTCTAATTCGTCTAGGATTTTGACACTGGAGAGGTTTAAGACCTAGCCCAATTTTTAAACCTAGGGCACGAATCGAAAGTAAAATTTCAAAAAGTTTGATAGAACTTCAAACCCTATAAGAAGCTCAAACCATTATAAAAAAATGCAACAACATGAAGAATAATTTGACTGAATGATATAGCGAACATCATCCAAGGTAGTTTAAAGAAATCATAGAGAATGGTGTCTTTTTTCACTTACAAATTTTATGCTTGAAGAAAACCCTAATTTTGATCGCCTTGAACTATGGAACGCTCTCTTCAATCTCCTAGATGCTTTAAAACTTGTTTTCTATCTTCAATTATGAAAAAATAAATCTTTTATGTGCCTTAGGATCAGATTTGGGTAGCTTTGTATGTCATTTCTACCATTAGTGCTCGCTTGCAAGAAGCATAATGGCTCCCATAGCCACATCTTCAATTTTGAATGTCAGTTGTTGATTTATTCATGATATGGCACATTGGACAACTTAGATTGAGTCAAGAAAGTTTGAATTTATATTTCCTTTTCCAACTCATCTTGTGCTAATAATATTTTCCACCTAGAATGTTGACTCATTCATTCTACAAGCTATACCTTCTTTCCAAGCGATGAAAGAATCCATGTGTCAATCACCTACTAGCCTCACTACTTGATAAAATTTTCCAATATGTCCCCTACAGGATAGTGGGGAATGGTTGGGATTGAAATCTTACAATGCATCTTTCCCTCAATTTAAATCTTATGATGCCAAATATGTTAGCTGAGACCAAGCCCCATGCCTATAACTGTTCACGTGTCTTCAGCCTGCTAGCCTGACTGCCTTTTGGAAAACATTATTTTATTCATGTGGGGCTAGCTAGGAACAACTAAGATCAAATCCTCATATTCAACCATTGGAAAATCTTCACATGCGAAAAAGTTAGTCTTAAAGAAAGGGGCCAACTAGGTTGACGAGACCAAGACCCATGTGATTACAGAATTAAAGACTTAAGTCATTTTAATGGGAATTATTTTTCCCGACTTAGGAAATATTAAGGTGATGGTATAATGTGTCATGAATAACAAACCTAGACCATGAGGCTAGTGACTACATGCTTTTGATGGATTAAGTCATCACTTAAATGACCTATAACCAGGTATAGCAAGTCAATGAAGGAATAGAATGCCTAGGGTGAAAGGCCCTGAAATTTGAAACAATGGATTTTGAACAAAAAACCCTAAACCCAACCCTAAGGCATAGCTGCAATGGATAATGACAAGGCAAGAAACCAACACAAAATTTTCAAAATTTAGAGGCTCCACTAGAGTGTGCACCTCCTTTAATCATTAAAAATTGTTCATGCATGGATTCTACAATGTGCTCAATAAAGTTATATTTGATAGGTTGAGATGGAACAACATAATGGATATTATATACCATTTCAAGAGGTTTGCACCCACTTCCCAATTGCTATCCAATTTGAGGAAAATTTCTAGCATGGAAATAGTATCCTAAACCCACGGTCTAAAAATATCAAAATCATAAGGAAGCTAATGATTACCTTTCAATTTTTTTCTAACTTGTATGTTATCCTGAACTATTTTATTTAGGAAATCATTTTTCTCCCTTTCATCCACTGCTTCATAATCACTAGCAAGATTTTCTAGGTCAATTTGGACATTTCCAAATTCTCTGGTTGTAAAACCCAACACTTTTCCAAGTTATTTTGCATTAATGGATAACAATTCTTCTTTGTTATCTTTATTAACAATTTCTCTTTTTTTATCATCATAATTGTGGGTACAAACCATGATAAATTTTGGGCAAAGGAAAACCTCATATAACATCATGCACCCTAATCCACTTACCCAAGGTGCACTAAAACTATTAACTTTCATTTGGTTTGTAGCCTTATTCTTAGATGAAAATCTAATTTCTAACGTGCACCTACCATAGATTTTAGGATCATAAATATCATGGTATTCATTAGTGAAACCTGAGCTTTTAAGTAATAAAGCATAATGTGATTTTTTATCTGATTTCGCTATACCTTTCCCAACAAGTTTCTTTTCTTTGCTAGTGTTACTGGTGGTATACATGCTTATACAATGTGAAATTATGAATTACCTCTTATTCCTCATTTTTTTTTTAAGTCTCTCAACCCTAAACCCAAACTTGAAAGTTTGAAAAAATAATATTTTAAGAAATGATGAAACGTAGTCATAGGAATTATGTCTTTCACTTACTCAGATTTTGATTCTTGAAAATATTAATACTGACAGGTGTGGAATGGCTTTGTTGTAACCTAGAATCTCCCTGGTGCACTGAAATGAGCAATCTAAAATCTCCCTCACCCTATGTGCCGACTCTCTCACTTAAAAATAAAATCATTTAGTAGTAGAAATCTCACTTATTGTTTTTGAATATTAAAGTGAATGAAACGTCAATGTGTTTCCACTAAAGTACACAATTAGTACATTACATTTTTGTAATGACACTTAGAAATAAATTCTCAAATAAACTCTCAACCATTGATCTTTATAAATCTAATGGTTAATAGGGTGATTCTAGAGGTTTGAGTTTGCAAGCCTAGCGCTCTATGTATTTCATTCCAGAATGGAACTACAATAATCCATCAAGTGTTCATTGAATGGTTGAGTAATATTATTTTATGATATAAATAATACACACATTTTAAATTTGATTTAAACATATGTTTTAAATTTGTTTTAAACTTTAGTGGTGCTAGGATACACAACCCTAATGGATTCATCGAGATGAGTCCACGAGTCCATTCCATAGTTTCGTAAGTCATATATAGATCTACTTGAAGCATCTTGTGGACTCGTGGAATCCATTTTAAAGTAAGACATTGATTGACATCAAGGCCAAGGGGTCAATAACTTAATATTGCAAAGGACTTGATAAAATGACTAATGATACCAAGAACTAGGGGAGAAAGTCAACAACAAATTAGAAATCAATAACATTTCAGAAAGCCCTAGAAAGAGTGACAACTTTTAGTGTTTTTTGTCAACTTGATGGCAACTTTATTTTTTCATTTGTATTTCTTTATTTTAAAAATATGCATGCAAATATTTCATAAATAGATAATAATCTCTTAAAAGAAAAAAGTTCTTTTTTTTCTAATTTTATTAAATATTTCATTCCATTATTTTATTTCATTTACATTACTTGTATAATTTGAACAGACATTGTAAACACAAAATAATTCTTTACTATAAATGAATAGTAAAGAATAACACAACCATTTATTTTATTACCACTGAATTACAATGTTACATTATTACATGGATTTTTAAAGATGAGTAGAGCATGCAAGCTCTTTTTTTTGTATAAATTAAACATCACTTTACATCAGATACAATTGATTCCAAGTTGTTGGGCCACTGGTTGCTTTTGTTGTTGGTGATAATACAAACTATATTCTCAAACCACGGGGCTTTCCGACCATGGTTTGGAACTTGGTATTGAGTGAAATCACAATACTGTGTCTCACTTTTTGTCCAAGATGGACATTTACATCAATATTTTTAACTAAATCTTCATCTTCTAATACCTATAGCAACTAAATAGTTAAGAATTTGAAGATGATGCAAACTAGTGATTTGTGGCAATTTGTGTGTAGATTCTAAATATATTTTTAAAAAAATTGGAATAAATCATGAATCTTTCAACATATCCTTTAATAACTAGTTTTAAATAGAAAAACAACCTTTTTAGAAAGTAACATAAATGTGTCATGTACAACATAATGGTTTTTCTATAAAGGATAAAATTCTAACTTTTGAAATGTAGATTTTCAACATCAATATCTAGGGAAAGGCAACTTTTCCATAATATTTTGCTACATATATTTTTAAATTATTTTTTGAATTCACTCTAACTATTATTTGAACATGCATGTGTGCCATAAAACCTAACTTGTTTTGTATATATCAAAATCCATTTTTTCCTTTTTTTAGTGAAACAAGCACATCAATACCTAAGGAAAGAGTATTTTTTTATTTTTTTAAAAATGGTTTACTATTTTTCCACCTCTATAGAATGAAGAGCTTGATGTTCAGAGAAAATCCTATGTTCAATAAAAATTGAAAATTAAATACAAGATAAAATGAAAACATATCAAAACTATACTTGTTGGAATGCTCATTTTGAGGGCTACAATCTTTTAAAAGATCATTTCTAAATGATGTTATTTAATCCATCAAAAGTTAGAGTAAACATTTTTTTTCTAGCATTTTGATAGGTGTGAAGGAGACACCATTGTGTGTATGATTTCATACTAGAGGGGTTCTATCCGAGGGGGTTTGATCTAAGGGATTTTTATCTATCCCTTTTTAATTAAAACCCTTTAGATCGAACCTCTCAAGGATAAAATCATTAGTTTTTCTAAAAAATGGATTTTAGGAAAAAATCAACATGTCCCAAAAGTGAGACACACTATTGTGGCACCACCCTATCTCAAATATGGATCTACATTTATAGTATACTTAATATATTACACTAGAACAACCCAAAATGATATAATTGATTCCATGTTGGTAGTGGTGGCTATGGGATCTAGACCATATTATAAAACAAGTGACTTTGAGAATCCATAGGGATTCCCTACCACGTTGGGGAAATGGGAGCTATGAAGATACAAAATGTACCTATCATTTTTTAGAACTAGAGTCATGCAAAAGTTGAGGGGTAGTGAATCTCCTACCACCTTCTACATGCAACTTCCATGCATCTAGATAGCACACAATAAGGCTGAAAGTCCATAGTTCCTCTTCAAGGGCCTCTATCAAGATGGAGTATGAGAAGTCACCGAATTTGAATGGAAACAAGAATATAATAATTATGTGGACATACTCTTTGTGAAAGCACTTATTTCCATCAGAGCTCCTCATCCTAGTATAAAACTTGTCTAAGAAGTCAAGTGAACCAAATCAACTTCTTTCCAATTCCACCCATTATGAACTTAAAGGAAATTGGTCTTTTACCCTGTAACTACATAACTAGAGATAGGAGAATTTAGAGTACCCCTAGTAATACCACTTCATCTTCTTCCTTATTAAACTTGCAAAATGAAAACCCTTATGAGAATTCAAAACATTGCACTCAATTGTAAAGCCTTTAGCCTTCTATGAATGATTTTGGTTGTGATCACTATCCCTATTTATGGGCCAATAGTACTACTACCAACTCGATCCCTATTTACTAATGAGTAATGTGAGGTTTGGTATAATGATAATAACGTAATCCAAAAACCAACTTAATTGTATATCTTAAGTATTATATTTATAATATTTTTTGATTGATGTTTGGCTACATGCAAATTGTACCTCAAGCTAACAAGCGGTTAAAATCACCACTCAAACAATATGAAATCAATACAAATATTGTTTCAATTGATCAGTGTTGGCGATTATTGGATATTTATGATATGTGGTTGTCATTGATGTCAACACTATTGGCATTAATGTCTTTAAGGCTGTATATATCAAGGATATTGACAAAATTGTAATAAAATAAGTTACAGGTTGTTGGTGATGGAGTGAAGTTCAGTATGAAGGCTAGCTCAACATATTGAGGATAAGGAGTTGTGGATTAAAGGGTTTGTTAAAAATTATATCTAGTTTATCCACCTAAATTTTTAGAGGTTCGCACGAAGATTTGATCAAGTTATGAGTATTCATGTTACAACAGTTGTTTTGTTGTTGTAACTGGTGTTCCTAAAACAAGATGATGTGATTATAGTAATCTAAGTTGTTGTGGATGCTTCTATGGTGATTCATTATTCTTGTGGATGTTTCTAGATCATGCTCTATTTGTGTTGTTGGTCTTGATTGATTGTTGTGCTCATGATTGGTGATTTTCTTTTGAGAGTTCATATTTTTCATGGTCATGGCCAACATGGTGATTACAGTGTGTTGTGGACCTTTGAGGCTAATTGTTTAAGGTGTTTCATGTTCGAGACATGATTTTTTGGGTCCTTGCTATGTTTTGGCTGACATTATTTTATTCACATTGATAAATTGTTTATTATTTTGGGCTAACAGTTTGTACACATTTCATATTTTGTTGGGATGACATGTAGTTGATGTTATTGATGAGGGTGCAACCCAAGACACAGAAAAATCACACAAAAAACTAGAGAATATTATTATTCAAAATAATGAAATTCTTACATGCAGAGGATCTCAAATCTTCGAGTTCTGCAATACATGCAAATTACAAAAAGAAACTACAAAAACTCCCCTTTTCACAACATGAGATCTTCTTTCCCCAAAAACTACCCACAAAAATCAGAAACTACCCCATAAATAGCCCAATTCTCCGTTTGGAGCCAAAAACAACATTCTAATTATGTACAAACTTCTGGAAGGCCTAACTTAAGATCTAACCGTCGAATCTTCAATCATAAATTATGAACCGGGAATTATCTTAGCCTGATTTTTTCACCAGCGTGTTTATTGTTCTGTCCTGAAGCTTCCCTTAAATTTCTATCTCCTCACGCCTTCAAATTCATACCTGCTAAAAATAGTAGTTGAGCAGAAAAAGCAGAAAAGCAGTTTTGAAAGTTGGGAATTCTTCTTCGATGAAAAGGGTATCCAGAAATGCAAAAAAATCTACAAAAATCTAAATGAAAGTAAATATATTTTTGGGTGATGTAGGATTGCCCTTACACCACTAGATGCTCCTACATCAGACACCTAGGGTAATTTGAAAAGTGACCCTATCACTTCTTAGATGGTTGAGGAAAACCCAAATGGTCAACCTCTACCTTAGACAACCAGGATGAATCTTCCATAGGCCTTCCTCTCCACTTCACCAGATATTCTTCATATTGCCTGTTTCTGGTACTCCTTCCCACATGACTATCCAATATTTCTTCAATCTCCTCTTTTTTTGAAGTAGGTGCTGGAATTCCACACTGTTCCATTGCTAATACTTCCTCTGCGCCACCCTCATCATATTCTATCAAATCTGCAATGTTGAACACGAGGGAAATATTGAATCCATCTGGCAACTCTACCTCATATGCATTCCCTGAATCATGCCTCTTCAAAATTTTACAGGGACCGAACTTCTTCATCTTCAATTTGTTATAGGTTCCTACTGGAAACCTTTCTTTCCTTAAGTGGACCATCACTTCATCACCAATCTAAAACTCCTTATATCTCCTCTTTTGATCAGCCTTAGCCTTATACTGCATATTCTCTTGTTAATATGTTCTCTTACCTTCTCATGCATATTCTTGATGTGTTCTGCAAAGTCTTCAACTTCAGCACTTGTCTTCTTCTCTTGGTCCATCTTTCTCAATTATGGAGCAATCCTAGGACTAACTCCATACACAATCTAGAATGGTGATCTACCAATGCTTCTATTGACAAAATTGTTGTGATCAAATTTTGCCTGGGGTAAGATCAAATCCCATCCCTTTGGTTTATCTCCTACCAAGCATCTTAGTAGGTTACCCAGACTTCTGTTCACAACCTCAGTCTCCCCATCAGTCTATGGATGGTGTGCAGAACTAAACTTCAACTCTATTTTCAATTTCTTCCACAAGGTCCTCCAAAAGTATCCAAAAAATTTGGTATCATGATCTGAGAATATACTCTTTGGCAGACCATGTAGCCTTACCACCTCTCTGAAGAACAAGTCAGCAATGTGGACTGCATCATGGGTCTTTTGGAATGGGATGAAATGTGCCATCTTCAAAAACCTATCAACTACCACAAATACTAAATCATTCCCTCTCTGTGTCCTTGGCAAACCAAGAACAAAGTCCATACTTATATCCTCCCACAGCCTCTCTGGTACAGGTAAGGGCTGATACAACCCTGTATTCTGACTCACTCCTTTAACCATTTGACATACCTTGCAACTCTGCACAAACTTCTTCACATCTTGTGATAACTGAGGCCAATAATAATGCTCACTGATAATGGAAATGGTCTTATCTTGACCAAAATGTCTTGCCATTCCTCCACTGTGTTTCTCTTTTATCAGGTTCTCCCTCATGTAACTCCTCGGAATACACAATTGACTTCCCTTAAACAACATTCCTTCTTGAATTATGAAATATAGCCACTTTGATCTGTCAACTATAACAGGTTCCTTGCAAGCTTTCCAAGCCTCTACAAAATCAGGATCATTCAGATACAATGTCTTGAGTTCACTGAACCCAACCACCTCAATCTGCATTTCTATCAACAATGTATGCCTCCTACTTAAGGCATCTGCAACCCTATTTGACTTCGCACTCCTATGCTTTAAAACAAAGGTATAACTCTGCAAAAATTCTACCCATGTCATATGCCTCTGATTTAGTTTTCCCTGGCTACTCAGGTACTGCAATGCTTGATGATTAGTATACATAAGAAATTCCTTTGGCAACAAATAATGCCTCCATTTCTTTAATGCTTGAACTATTGCATAAAATTCTTGATCATATACAAAGTACTTTCTCTTTGCATCATTTAACTTTTCACTGAAATAGGCAATGGGCTTACCTTCCTAGCTTAACACTACCCCAATGGCACAACCACTAGCATCACAATCCACTTGAAACACCTTATTGAAATCTGGGAGAGCCAAAACAGGTTGTTCTGTCACCTTCTGCTTCAATAGATCAAAAATTATGGCTGCTCCAGTGCTCCACTTGAACTCTTTTCTATCCCCTCCCATTGTTTCAATTAGGGGTGCACAAATACTACTGAAGTTTCTAATAAAATTTCTATAAAAATTGGCCAAAAAATGGAAAAATCTCACCTCAGTAACAGTTCTTGGTGTAGGCCATTCTAGAATAGCCTTCACCTTCTTTGGGTCCATCTTGAGACCTTCTATCAAGACAACAAACCCCAAGTACACTAGCTCCTTCTTCACAAAACTACACTTTTTTAGATTAATCAACAATTTCTCTTCTCTTAACTTCTCAAAGACTCTACCAATATGCATTATATGCTCATCCAGTGACTTACTGAATATCAAAATATCATCTAAATACACAATAACAAAACTTCCTAGGAACTCTTTCAGTACCCCGTTCATGAGCCGCATGAATGTGCTCGGTGCATTGGTTAGCCCAAAAGGCATGACTAACCACTCGTACAGGCCCTCTTTGGTCTTGAAGGCAGTCTTCCATTCATCTCCCTCTTGAATCTAGATCTGGTGATATCCACTCTTCAGATCAATCTTTGTGAAGTACTGAGCTCCACTCAAACAGTCCATCAGGTCATCCATCCTTGGCAGGGGAAATCTATACTTGATCATTATCTTGTTTATGGCCCGAGTTTCTATACATATCCTCCACTTCCCATCCTTCTTTGGTGCTAGTACTGCAGGTATTGCACATGGACTCAGACTCTCTCGAATCAAACCCTTTCTCAACAACTCCTCAACTTGTCTGTTCAACTCCTCATTTTTTGGAGGAGTCATTCTATGAGCTGCCTTATTCGACAAACTGGCTCCTGCGATCAAGTCAATCTAATGACTAATCTTACTCATTGGTGGTAAACCCTCAGGTACATTATCAGAAATAATATCCTGAAACTCATTCAATAACCCTAAAACTTCCACTAACACCTTCTCACTATTCTCCTTATCCATTCTAGGAATCAATGCATAACACACACGCTCATGCTTCATGCCTTCTAAAAATTTCCTTCCATCAACATAACAAATTCTAGCACTACTGCATACCTTTTCTTCGACCTTCTTCAAGGGTTTCAACTTATGGCACACTCCATCCTTCATTAGGGAATAAGTGTTTGCATGTCCATCATGTACAGCTCGCCTGTCAAACTGCCACGGCCTCCCCAACAACATGTGGCATGCATTCATGGGGATGATATCACAGAGTACCTCATCACGATAGCTTCCAATCTTGAACTGCACCAGGCATTGCTCATTGACCATAACTTTGTGGTCTTTCTGCAACTAGGCAATCCGATATGGATGTGGATTCCTTTCCCTCTTCAGCGTCAACTTTGTAACCATTTCTTCTGACACCAGATTATCAGTGCTCCCATTGTCAATGATGACATCACAACATTTGTCTTCACACTTGCACCTTATGCGGAACAGATTCTTCCTTTGTTTTAGCTCCTTCTCTTCAGTCACCAGGGCTCTTCCAACCACTAGGGCTTCTCCCCTTTCAACATCATCTGAATGCTTGGACTGAGCCTCCTCATCTACATGCACAACCCTTGCATGACCTTATGGCCTTCTATCTATCCTTCCTTGGTGTTGTGGACATTCATAGGCTCGATGCCCTTCTTCACCACACCGAAAACAAGTTCTTCTGAAACCACCTCTTTCGGGTCCTTGCCCAAATCTTCCTCGTCCTCTACCTCTTTGATCACCATTGTTCTGATCACAAGGGCAGTAGAAGTTATCATTCCTCTGGGTTCACCTAGTACCCACATCTTCATTTTTCTTCTCATCCTCATTTCGGCTTCCAAAAGATCTTACGCTACCCCTTCCGCTTTGACCTCCTCGTCCTTTTTGCTTGCTATCAAATCTTTTGTTCAACTTCTCTTCAACTTTTAGTGAAAATTGGTATGCATCCTCAATGGTGGCCATTCTGACCAAGCTTAGCTCCTCTTGAATGCTCGTCCATAACCCATTAAGATAATGGGCTACCTTCTCCTTGTTGGCCTCTGCATGTCCCGTTCTAATGATCATCTTGTGAAAAGCTTCTATGTATTCTTTCACAGATCTACTTCCTTGCTTCAACCCTTGTAATTTCTTCAGTAGATCTAACTCATAGTCCATTGGCATGAATTGCTTCCTCAGTTTCTCCACCATGTGATCCCATCTAGTGATCTTTCTCTTTTCTCTCTTATTTCTTTCTAGTTGGACCTCTTTCCACCAAATAATGGCATGGCCCTTTAGCTTCATTTTTGCAAACTTAACCCGATCTGGGTCCTCTACTTCTTTATACTTGAAATACTCTTCCAACTCGTTGATCCAATCAATCAACTCTTCCAGGTTCAGACTTCCGAAAAAACTAGGAACTTCTACTCTAGGTCTTTTTCCGATCTTCGAAATGGCCCTTATCAGCCGCATTTGATCTTGATCAATAGATTCTTCTTCCTCTTCTACATCTGAATCTTCCACCTCTTCTTCATCCTCACTTTCTTCTCCCCTTCTCGGGTTTACCCCTCTTCTTAACTCTCTTTGTAATGCATTTATTTGTCTCTAGAGGGCTGTGAAACCCTCAGCCGCTAATGGATCTCTTCCACCAACATTTCTGGCACCTCTGGCACCACCTTGCCTACCACGCACCACTCTTGGAGGCATCTTGAATATCTTGAACCCACAACCACAGTCCTGGTGCGAATTGCCTCATGATCGGTGATCTGTCCACATCCTCAAGAAAACTTGGCTTTGATACCACTTGATGAGGGTGCAACTCGAGACACAGAAAAAGCACACAGAAAACCAGAGAATATTATTATTCAAAATAATGAAATTTTTACATGCAGAGGATCTCAAATCCTCAAGTTCTCCAATACATGCAAATTACAGAAAGAAACTATATAAATTCCCCTTTTCACAACATGAGATCTTCTTTCCCCAAAAGCTACCCACAAAAATTAGAAACTACCCCATAAATAGCCCAATTCTCCATTTGGAGCCAAAAACAACATTCTAATTATGCACAAACTTCTGGAAGCCCTAACTTAAGATCTAACCGTCGGATCTTCAATCATAACTTTTGAACCGGGAATGATCTTAGCCTGATTCTTTCACCAAAGTGTTTATTATCTGTCCCAAAGCTTCCCTTAAATTTATGTCTCCTCACGCCTTCAAAGTCATACTTGCTAAAAATAGCAGTTGAGCAGAAAAAGTAGAAAAGCAGTTCTGAAAGTTGGGAATTCTTCTTCGATGAAAAGGGTATCCAGAAATGCAAAAACATCTACAAAAATCTAAACGAAAGTAAATATATTTTTGGGTGATGTAGGATTGCCCTTACACCACTAGATGCTCCTGCATCAGACACCCAGGGTAACTTGAAAAGTGACCCTATCACTTCTTACATGGTTGAGGAAAACTCATACAGTCAACCTCTACCTTAGACAACCAGGATGAATCTTCCATAGGCCTTCCTCTCCAGTTCACCAGATATTCTTCATACTGCCTATTTTTGGTATTCCTTCCCACACGACTATCCAATATTTCTTCAATCTCCTCCTTTTTTGAAGTAGGTGTTGGAATTCCACACTGTTCCATTGCTGGTACTTCCTCTGCGCCACCCTCATGATATTTTGCTAAATCTGTAATATTGAACACAGGGGAAATGTTGAATCCATCTGAAAACTCTACCTCATATGCATTCCCTGAATCATGCTTCTTCAAAATTTTATAGGGACCGAACTTCTTCATCTTCAATTTTTTATAGGTTCCTACTGGAAACCTTTCTTTCCTCAAGTGGACCATCACTTCATCACCAATCTGAAACTCCTTATATCTCCTCTTCTGATCAACCTTAGCCTTATACTGCATATTCCTCTTGTTAATATGTTCTCTTACCTTCTCATGCATATTCTTGATGTGTTCTGCAAAGTCTTCAACTTTAGCACTTGTCTTCTTCTCTTGGTCCATCTTTCTCAATTATGGAGCAGTCCTAGGACTACTTCCATACACAATCTGGAATGGTGATCTACCAGTGCTTCTATTGACATAATTGTTATAAACAAATTCTGCCTAGGGTAAGATTAAATCCATCCCTTTGGCTTATCTCCTACTAAGCATCTCAATAGGTTACCCAGACTTCTATTCACAACCTCAGTCTATCCATCAGTCTATGGATGGTGTGCAAAGCTAAACTTCAACTCTATTTTTAATTTCTTCCACAAGGTCCTCCAAAAGTATCCAAAAAATTTGGTGTCATGATCTGAGACTATACTCTTTGGAAAACCATGTAGCCTTACCACCTCTCTGAAGAACAAGTCAACAATGTGGATTGCATCATGGGTCTTCTGGAATGGGATGAAATGTGTCATCTTCAAAAACCTATCAACTACCACAAATACTGAATCATTCCCTCTCTGTGTCCTTGGAAAACCAAGAACAAAGTCCATACTTATATCCTCCCACGACCTCTCTGGTACAGGTAAGGGCTGATACAACCCTGTATTATGACTCACTCCTTTAGCCATTTGACATACCCTACAACTCTGCACAAACTTCTTCACATCTTGTGATAACTGAGGCCAATAATAATGCTCACTGATAATGGAAATGGTCTTATCTCGACCAAAATGTCTTGCCATTCCTCTACTGTGTTTCTCTTTTATCAGGTTCTCCCTCATGGAACTCCTCGGAATACACAATTGACTTCCCTTAAACAACATTCCTTCTTGAATTATGAAATCCACCCACTTTGTCCTGTCAACTGTAACAGGTTCCTTCCAAGCTTTCCAAGCCTCTACAAAATCAGGATCATTCGGATACAATGTCTTGAGTTCACTGAACCCAACCACCTCAATCTGCATTTCTATCAACAATGTATGCCTCCTACTTAAGGCATCTCCAACCCTATTTGACTTCCCACTCCTATGCTTTAAAAAAAAGGTATAACTCTGCAAAAATTCTACCCATTTCATATGCCTCTGATTTAATTTTCCCTGACTACTCAGGTACTACAATGATTGATGATTAGTATACATAACAAATTCCTTCGGCAACAAATAATGCCTCCATTTCTTTAATGCTTGAGCTATTGCATAAAATTCCTGATCATATACAAAGTACTTTCTCTTTGCATCATTTAACTTTTCACTGAAATAGGCAATGGGCTTACCTTCCTGGCTTAACACTGCCCCAATGGCACAACCACTGGCATCACAATCCACTTGAAACACCTTATTGAAATTTGGGAGAGCCAAAACAAGTTGTTATGTCACCTTCTACTTCAATAGATCAAAACTCCTTGCTGCTCCAGTGCTCCACTTGAACTCTTTTCTATCCCCTCTCACTGTTTTAGTTAGGGGTGCACAAATACTACTAAAGTTTCTAATAAACTTGCTGTAAAAACTGGCCAAACGATGGAAAGATCTCACCTCAGTAGCAGTTCCTTGTGTAGGCCATTCCAGAATAGCCTTCACCTTCTTTGGGTCCATCTTGAGACCTTCTGTTGAGACAACAAACCCCAAGTACACTAGCTCCTTCTTCACAAAACTACACTTCTTCAGATTAATCAACAATTTCTCTTCTCTTAACTTCTCAAAGACTCTATCAATATACATTATATGCTCATCCAGTGACTTACTGAATATCAAAATATCATCTAAATACACAATAATAAAACTTCCTAGGAACTCTTTTAGTACCTCGTTCATGAGCTGCATGAATGTGCTCGATGCATTGGTTAGCCCAAAAGGCATGACTAACCACTCGTACAGGCCCTCTTTGGTCTTGAAGGCAGTCTTCCATTCATCTCCCTCTCAAATCTAGATCTAGTGATATCCACTCTTCAGATCAATCTTTGTGAAGTACTGATCTCCACTCAAACAATCCATCAAGCCGTCTATCCTTGGCAGGGGAAATCTATACTTGATCGTTATCTTGTTTATGGCCCGGGAGTCTGTACACATCCTCCACTCAAAATTAGCTTTGAAGATTTTGTAGGGCAAAAAGAAGAAACTGAAACTTGAATAACTTTTGAACCGGGAATGATCTTAGCCTAATTATTTCACCAAAGTGTTTATTATTCTATCCCGAAGCTTCCCTTAAATTTCTGTCTCCTCACGCCTTCAAATTCATACCTGCTAAAAATAGTAGTTGAGCAGAAAAAGCAGAAAAGTTGTTCTGAAAGTTGGGAATTCTTCTTCGATGAAAAGGGTATCCAGAAATGCAAAAACATCTACAAAAATCTAAATGAAAGTAAATATATTTTTGGGTGATGTACGATTTCCCTTACACCACTACATGCTCCTGCATCAATTATCCTTAGTTGCAGATATATACGATCGATTTTTTATTCCATTTGATTCATGGTGTGAAGTGGAGAGCGAGATGTGTGAGTGTTATCTATGAATAATGTTCTAATATTTTGAACAAAAAAGTAAAGTGTGAAGAAGAGTGAGCAGAAGGAAGTGTTCATGTTCTTAACTAGAATTATAATCAGGCATTAACAAATGCTATTTGATTAGTTCAAATCTTTGAGTGTAATCTGAATGTGACTGTAAGACATTGTATCTTCCTTTGGGTAGTAAGCCTTTTGTATTTGATCAATGATCTCTAGGAAGTGTGCCTAAATGCATGTGCATTCCCCATTTGTAATAATTTTAATAGAGTATAATCTTGTGGATTAACCTCCATCATGGTTTTTCCCCTAACAGGATTTCCATGTAAAAATATTGGTGTTATGTGTGTTTTTGATGTGGTGATGTTTTATTATTTCATGTTTATTTGTTAGATCTAAGAATAAGTTTAATAAGTATAATTTATGTGACAACTGATTCACCCTCCCCCTCTCTCAGTTGTCTACCCTTGTGTTTCCAACAATTGGTATCAAATTAGGTTCCTCTAGAGAAGCTTGATCACTTGAGGTGATCCGGGATGACAACATATAAGAAGGATAGTCTGAGATTTGATTGAACAAACTATTCTCTATGGAAGAATCGAATGGAGTGTCATTTGAGATGCATTGGTTAACCTTACTAGATGATTAAAAATAATAGATATATCATCCCATAGAATGGTCCTTCTACTATAGGTGAGATTAAGGAAGTTGGGTACAGTAATAGGAATAGGAAGTATTGTTGAGTTCTCTGACTAATTCCAAAATGAAAAATGTAATGGAGCTGAAGACTGCTTATGAGATCTGGAAAAAGTTGGAAACTTTGTATGAAGGTGATAACCATGTGAAGATTGTTAAGCTACAGATCCTGAAAGGGAAATATGAAACATTGAGAATGGGTGAAGATGAGAACATAACTTCTTTTATGCAAAGAGTGAATGAACTTGTGTGTAGTATCAGATGTGCTGGTGGAACATTGGAAGAATCAAAGATTGTTTCTAAAGTGCTCAGTTCCTTGCCTATTGCATACAAACACAAAGTCGTTGCTATTATCAAGATAAGTTCTACTCAAGCAATGAGAGATCTCCCTAAGTTGATAAAACCTACTAGTACTATATGCAAGGAATGTTAGTTAGGGTAGCAAACTAGAGTTTCATTCTGAAGAAATTTTTTTGTTCAAATGAAGTGTTGGAGTTTGTGCATACTGACTTGTGTGGTCCATCTAGAGTTAGAAGTCTAAAAGGAGATATGTATTTCATGTTACTTATTAATGATTATTATAGATTGATGTGGGTTAATTTCTTAAGGGAAAAATATGAAGCTCTAGAGAAATTCAAGATTTTCAAGGCTATGGTTGAGACAAAGATAGGTTTGGAGATTAAATGTCTGAGATCAGATAGAGGTGGTGAATTCACTTCCAGTGAGTTTAATTATTTCTATGCAGAGCTTGGGATAAAGAGACAATTATTTGCCCTACGGACCCCTCAACAAAATGGAGTTGTGGAAGGAAAGAATAGGGAAATTCAAGAAGCTATTAGGACTATGATGTTGGAAGGAAATTTTCCTCATATCTACTAGAGAGAAGCTATGAGTACTACCGTTTACACTCTCAATTGGGTACATGTCAAAGGTGATACTAGTAAGACGCCTTATGAGCTATGGTTTGGTCATAAGCCTACTGTTAGATACTTTTAAATATTTGGGAGTAAATTCTATATCAAAAGAGATAAAGATATAGGAAAGTTTGATGCTAGAAGTGATGAAGGAATTTTTCTTGGTTATTCTACTAAAAGTAAAGCCTATCGGTGCTACAATAAGAAGGAAAGTAGTTGAAAGCACTAATGTAAAGGTTGATGAAGATACATTTAGACCATCCAGAACCTATGGATATGATTTAGATGATCAAAATAGTAGTATAGATAAAGGAAAGAAAGATCAGACTCTAAATCAGGAAAATAAAGAGGAAGAAACTAGTGAAAGTGCAAAAGTAAGATCAAAAGACCCTGAATTTCAAGAACAACCTAAGACTCCAAGGTATGTAAGAATAAATAATTCAAAAGATCATATTATAGGTGATAATAACAAAGGTGTTCAAACTAGGAGAAGAATTGTTGAAGAATATTGTTTGATCTCAAAGACTAAGCCTAATAATGTCAATGAAGCATGCAAACATAAATATTGGGTGGAAACAATGAAAGAAGAACTACTACAAATTAAAAAGAATGATGCATGGATTCTTGTTCCTAGACCTAAGGACAAAAATGTAATTGTAAATAAATGGGTCTTTCAAAACAAACTGAATGAACAAAGTGAAGTTGTTAGAAACAAAGCAAGACTAGTGTGTAAAGGATATTCTCAGATGGAAGGAATTGACTTTGAACAAAAAATTTCTTTTGTTGCTAAGATTGAAGCTGCGAGACTATTTCTCTCTTATGTTGCTTACAAAAACTTCAAGGTTTATCAGATGGATGTCAAGTCAGCGTTTCTAAATGGCAAACTAGATGAAGAAGTGTATATTGAGCAACCTAATGTATTTCAATTGACTGATTAGGGAGATGTGGTTTATCAGTTGAAGAAAGTATTATATGGAATTAAGCAAGCCCCAAGAACATGGTATGCGAGATTGGAAAATTATTTGTTGAAGCTTGGATTTAATAAAGGTATTGTTGATAGTAACTTGTATTTCAAGATTGATCATGATAAATATTTGATTTTTGAAGTCTTTGTTGATGATATCATTTTTGGATGAGATGATAGTTTGAGCATGAAGTTTTCTGATGAGATGAAGAGTGAGTTTGAGATCTCTATGATTGGAGAAATGAAAATATTTTTGGGATTTCAAATTGCTCGGCTAGATAAAGGGATATTTATATCTCAGTCCAAGTATGTGAAAGAATTGCTAAAGAAGTTTGGTATGGAAGATTCAAAGCTAGTTGTTACACCTATGGTGATTGGATGTAAGTTGAGATGATGACTCTCATAAAACAAATTAGACTAGATATAGATCCATGATTGGTGGATTTCTCTATTTGACTCAAACTAGACCTGATATCATGAATTTCATATGCATTGTTGCAAGATTTCAAGTTGATCCTAAGGAATCTCATGTGATAGCTCTGAAGAGGATTTTTAGGTACTTGAAGGGGATAGTTAATTTTGGCCTATGGTATCCTAAAGAAGATGACCTTACTTTGAGTTCTTTTATTGATGTTGATTGGGTAGGAGATGTGGATGACAAAAAGAGTACTAGTGGTGGTGTATTTTTTTTGGGAAAGAAGTTGATTTCATGGTTAAGTAAGATGCAAAATGCCATTTCTTTATCTACTACAGAGGTAGAATACATTGCTACTACTAAAAATTATACTCAAGTATTGTGGATGAATTAGGTGTTGAAAGATATCAAAATTGTGTTTGATGAACCTATTGCTATTTTTTGTGATAATTCAAGTGAAATTAACATTTCCAAGAATCCAGTGTTGTATTGAAAAACCAAGCATATATCTATCAAGTTTCACTTTTTGAGAGAGAAGGTGAGTGAAAAGGAAGACGGATTGGATTATGTGCCTACTAAGGAATAGGTTGTAGATATCTTTATCAAGACCTTGCCTAAGTATAATTTTGAGTATCTTAGAGGGAAACTAGGGGTGATTACCCCTCCTCATCAAAATTAAGATACATTGACTTGCATTAGTATGTGCATTTCATAGTCATATCCTGTGATCCAAATTGATGTTGTGGTGGTTCCTACTCAGGGGGAGTAGTCAAATGTTCATATATGTGGTTCAAAGCTTTAGTGGAGAAATATAATTTGTACCTTTTTCATTGATGTCAAAGGGGGAGAAGAGTCATGTGAGAAGTTGTGAAAGAGTTAAGGAGAAAAGAGTCAAAACCTAAGGGGGAGAAAGTGTTAAGAGAAAGTACCATTGATGTTGTTTTTCATATCATGTGTTGCCATCAATGTCAAAGGGGAAGATTGTTGGAGACTATTGGATATTGTTGATATGTGGTTTTCATTGATGTCAACACTATTGGCATTAATGCCTTTAAGGCTATATATGTCGAGGATATTGAGAAATTGTAATAAAATAAGTTACAGGTTATTGGTGATGCAGTGAAGTTTAGTATGATGGATAGCTCAACATATTGAGGATAAGGATTTGTGGATTAAAAGGTTTGTTGATAAGTATATATAGTTTATCCACCTAAAGTTTCAGAGGTTCGCATGAAGATTTGATCAAGTTATGAGTATCGGTGTTTCGACAACTGTTTTGTTGTTGTAGCTAGTGTTCCTAAAAGAAGATGATATGATTCTGGTAATTTGAGTCATTGTGTATGCTTCTGTGGTGATTCATGATTCTTGTGGACGTTTCTAGATCACGCTCTATCTATTTTTTTGGTTTGCATCAATTGTTGTGCTTGCGATTGGTGATTTTCTTTTGAGAGTTCATGTTTTTCATGATCATGGTCAATAGGGTGATTGTAGCATGTTGTGGATCTTCGAGGCTAATTGTTTAAGGTGTTTCATGTTTGAGACATGTTGTTTTGGGTCTTTGCTATGTTTTGGCCAACATTATTTGATTTGCATTGATAAATTGTTTATTAATTTGGGTCGACAGTTTGTACACATTTCATATTTTTTTCGGCCGACATGTAGTTGATGTTATCCTTAGTTGTGGATATATATGATTGATTGTTTATACAATTTGATGCATGGTTTTAAGTGGATAGTGAGATGTGTGAGTGCTATGTGTGAATAATGTTTGAATATTTCAAAGGAAAAAGTAAAGTGTGAAGAAGTGTGAGAAAAAGGGAGTGTTCATGTGCTTAACCGAAACTATAATCAGGCATTAACATATGTTATTTTCTTAGTTCAAATCTTTAGGTGTAATCGGAATATGACTGTAAGACAGTGTGTGTTCCTTTGGGTAGTAATCCCTTTGTATTTGAGTAGTGAGCTCTAGGAAGTGTGCTTGAATGCATGTGCATTCCCCATTTGTAATACTTTTAACATAGTATAATCGTGTGGATTAGCCTCCACCATGGTTTTTCCCTTAACAATATTTCCATGCAAAAATCTTGGTGTTATGTGTGTTTTTGATGTGGTGATGGTTTATTCTTTCATGTTTATTTATCAGATCTGAGAATAAGTTTAGTAAGTATAATTTTTTTGACCAATGATTCAACCCCCTCTCATTTGTTTGCCCTTGTGTTGCCAACAATCACTAGATTAATGAAATCATCATCTACATACACAGTGTAGTTTTCAATATCAATATATCCAATCAATTGCTTCAGATGTACATATGGAATAAATATGTGGTATCGCAACCACACTTTCTTTAAATAAAGACAATGCGATGGATATGCAAAAATTGATAAAAAAAGATGAAAATCAATAAAAAGAAAGCATGTGCCACATGCCATACTTTCTACCATTTTCAGTATCAAATTATCAAATCAAGCATTTTTCTCACTTCAAATTAGATGAGAAACCTAATTTTGAATCTTTAAAATATTTCCTAGGTACATATGGCATTAATCCGTAGTACCACAACCACATTTTCTTCAATGAAAGATTATCTAGCAGATATGCCAAAATCAATAAAAAGATTGAGAATTAAATGAAAGGTAGAGTACTTCAAGGCATTGAAAGAGAGAGAATTAAATGGCTTGTCGTAGCTTAATCATTATCAATATCAATTTCCACAAATGGTCATAATAATTTTTGCCTACTTATGATCAGAAGTATATGATCAAATCAAACATTTTTCTCACATCAGATGTACATATGACATTAATCTATGGTACCACAACCACATTTTCTTCAATGTGTAACTAAGGGAATTTTCCTAGGGTTAGCAAATCAAATGTAAAACATGAAAACCCCAATGTGATAATGAAGTGCAAAGGAATAAAATGAAAACGAATGAAACAATCTCACCAAAATGTCTTCATCCTCCATGGTTGACCTCCATTATACCTTCTTAACTTGGTGAAAATATGATGTTGCCCTCAGATTTATGATGAGAAATCTAATGACAATGAAAATCCCTAAGCAAATGTTGAAGGATTTAAATATAAAATTGCAAGAATGCAAGATGATGAAGAAGAAGAAGTTGATAAAATTAAAGACTAAGAGATATCTATATGAAGAAAAAATTGGCATTTTATAGAAAATACAATTTTTTATGGACGAATGAGATTAAACATTGATAAGTGCCCTAGAATCTGTGGTCAAGATTCAAAATAAAAACCCAAAATTAGGGTTAGGGCAACATTAGGTCAAATTTGAAATGAATGGACAAGATTGATTTTTAGAAAATCAAATCAAGGGTTGATAATGCATGTGGCAAGAAGATATTAGGCACATAAAATGAAGTTGTTGGAGAATCAAATAAGAATTTAAAATTATTTTATTCAAGAAGTGATGTTGAACTTTTGAATTAAAAAATAATTTAATTCAAAAGTGGTGAGGTCATGTGACAGTAAATAATTAATTTGAATTATTTACTAAAAAGAGGGAAATTAGAAAGTGGAACTATTTTAAATAAATAATTTTATTTAAAATGAGCACAAACAAAGAGGTGATAGGAGAAACTAAATAATAAAAAATATTTAATTTAGGTGGCTAATGAATAATTAAATAATAAGGATATTATTTAATTATAGAAGAATGTGACAAAGCGAATCTTTTGAATTAAATATAATTATTTAATTCAAAATTCAAGAGAGTGGACCAAATTAAATAAATAATTTAATTTAGGAAAGAAGAGGCTAATGAATAATTAAATAATTAAAAATAATTATTTAATTATAGTGGAAAGTGGACAAAAAATAAATAAATAAGAATTTATTTAATTTTAGAAAGAAGAGGACTTAATTAGTGACATAATTAAATAAATAAAATTTATTTAATTAATCAAGGATGAATAAAGATTAAAAAAAATGAATTAATTAAATAATTAAAATTATTTAATTA